>JASANS010002459.1:0-147718 GCA_030849605.1 Wallacemonas sp. 195SL | reverse complement strand
CCCCTCGCATGCTACAAGTCATCTTACCTCGCGGGTGGAGGAGAGGATTCAGATACGGTCGAGGGACACCACGACAACCAGTACAAAAAAAAATTGAATCCTTCTGGAACCTTCTTCTGCCGTTCATCGAAGCGCTCTCCGGGCGAAGAAAGCAACCGTCTTCATCAGGATTTGAAACTCGGTTTCTTTTCAATTAAGAGGTTGTACTCATAAAACGATTCTGTTCAGAGTACGGTCTTAATCTTCGTCTAGTGAACAGCCCAGGTGGGGTCCCTATCAGTCACTTTGAGACTCAGACACTGCAACCGGTGAGACAGCAAATCGAGACCTGTACCAGTTGCATTCCTAGCTCAGTCGGTAGAGCGTCTGGCTTTTAACCAGATGGTCGTGGGTTCGAGCCCCACGGAGTGCGCCATTTTTCCTCTCTTTTGAGGCGCGTGCTGTGTGTGTTCTTTTCTGTGGCCGAAAATACGCGGGGCGGGGTTCGAACCCGCGACGTTCTGCGTGTAAAGCAGACATCATAACCACTAGATCACCCACGCATTCACTGAAACGCGAAAATATCCAGGCGGGTGCTGAAGGACAGACGAGGCGAGCAAAAAAAAGGAAGTGCTCCTACCAGGATTCGAACCTGGGTTTCCGGATTCAAAGTCCGGAGTGATAACCACTACACTATAGGAGCACTGCCTTGAGTGGTACTTTGGACTGAGCGGGTGGAGCGCACCGAAGAAACCACAAAAAAGGATGCGCAGTCCGGGAATCGAACCCGGGCCTCCCGCGTGGCAGGCGAGAATTCTACCACTAGACCAACTGCGCTTGAGTCCGCGGCGCAGAACTCGTGGCGAAGAGCACCATTGTCATCTGCGGATACGAAAAAGCGCTCCCCGTGGGGATCGAACCCACGACCACACGGTTAAGAGCCGTGCGCTCTACCGACTGAGCTAGGGAAGCTCGACAGCTGCCCGCTGGTCTGAACCGCACCTGTTATGACTGTCTGTTTCGGGCAGAAAAAGTGCAATTGCCGGGAGTCGAACCCGGGTCATCCGCTTGGAAGGCGGAGATCTTAACCGTTGGACCACAATTGCCGTGTGTCACGACCGTCAATCGCACCGGAGGTGTGCCACGTGTTCGACTCCTCGAGTACCGTGTCCACACAATGGGGGCTTAGCTCAGTGGTAGAGCATTGGATTCCAAATCCAGGGGTCGCAGGTTCAATCCCTGCAGTCCTCATTTTCGCACTTTTTGTTGTGGGGGGAGAGGTGTGTGGGAGCGAGAAGGGCGTGTGTGAGTGAACTGGGGTGGTGGTGGTGTGTGGGCGTGGTATGAGCGCATCAAAAAGGGGGGCAACAGAGCGTGCAGGGTAAGTCCACGTGATGACCCGCTTCTGAACTGACGTTTCGCTGGCTCACATCGGCCAACGCTGTTCTGTTAGCAGCATCTTATCCGACCCGATCCGGATACATATCAGTGTGCTCTCATTTTCATTCATGTTGGTGTTTTTTTTTTTTTTTTGAATAGGGTTCCAAACGGGGGTACAGCGAAAAGTTACAAAAAAAAATTCTAGTAGACACACTAAACAAAACAGTGCCACAAGCCGCCACAAGAATCATCAAAATAATCAATGTCAAACGCCGTTTTCTTTCTTTCATATTTGTTATTACTCATTTTTTTTTTTGTTGGTGTTGATTGGTTGGTTTTCTCTATCGGGTTTTGCTTGAAAAACAACACATACATCGAAACGTGACACAAAGGGCCGGGGGAGGGGGGGGAGGTTAAAAATCAAAGTCATCGTCGTAGATGGCCTCCTGGCCACCGGACTGGCTGTCGCCAGGTGCGTCCTCGCCACTGTGCGAGTCACCCTCAGGCACAGCCACGGCAGCGCCTTCTTCAGGGTACGCTTGCTGCGGGGGCGGCGACACAACCTCGTCGTCATCCTCGTCGTGGTCGGTGTCGGCCAACATGCTGTTGTGCGGCTGGCTGCCCGAGATGTCAGCCGCCGCGGCGTCGTCGCTCTCCTCCGCGTCCTCCTCTTCCTCCTCCGTGACCCACTCGTACTCCTCCTCGTCCTCCTCGTCGGGGACCATCTCGGTGTGCGTCACACGTTCAGGCACGTCGTGCTCGGGGATTGCCAGTTGGGGCAGCACAACGGGTCCGCGTGTGAGGTCAAAAGGCTTCTGCTCTGCGGCCGCCATCACGGCCTCCTCCTCCTCGTCGTCAGTGACCCACTCGTACTCCTCCTCGTCCTCCTCTCCGTCCTGCTGCGGCGGGGGCGTCGCAGTGCCGGTGGCGGCCGTGATCCGCGCAGGGGCGTCTTCGCCGAGCTCCTCCCACACCTGCGACACCGTGTCGGCGCCGTGATTACTCCCAGAGGACCCGGCCGCACGCATGGCCTGCGCCTGCTCTGTCGCAATGTCCATCAACTGCAGCGCAGAAGGGAAAGCGGTGTCGTTGTCGTTGTCGTTCGTCTCCATCATCGTCGCTGCGGAAGGTGACACACCAGAGACGTCGTACCCCTCCCCGCCACCCGTGCTGGCGCTGCGGTTCTGGTGCGCGTCCAGCGGCGCGTCCAGGCCGTTCGCCTCCCCGTTCGGTGTGTACTCCATCCGCGCCAGGCTCGCCATGCCCGCCTTCAGCGCGGACCCGTTCAGGGAGCTCGAACGCAGGTTCGGCTCGTCGTGGGGGGTCTGGCCGCTAACCTCGAACATTCGCTCTGGGGTCATCCCGTCGATGCACTCGTGGTTGTTCTGCGCCGCGGATGGACCGGCATCCGTTGAAGCGGCCGCGAGGTACAGCTCGTTGGGGGACACGACGTCCGCCAACAGCGTCGGGACCGCCTCGGCACGCTGCAGCACGTGGGGAGGGGCATCATCCAGCTCCGCCCACGCATCCTCGTCCTCGGAGTGGTGGGCCGGCGCGTCGCCGTGTGAGCTGACCCCTGCCAACTCTTCTGCGCTGGACATATCCTCATCGTCATGGTTGAGGGGGCCGAGCTCGCTGTCGTCGTCGTCATCGTACGCGCTGGAGCTGGTCATCGACGGAGCCGTCACGAGGGCCGCGCGTGCATCGGGGCGCTGCGGCGCGTCAGCAGACACGTCCTCGCTGGCTGACATGGGGTGTGGAGTCGGAAGGTCATGGTCGCCCGCCTCGGCACCGCTCCGCTGACTGCTCAACTCACTTGCAAAGGGTTGCTCGCCTGCGTCGTCCTCGCGAGATAACTCGGCAACGGGAGCGACGTCCTCAACAGCGGACACCGGAGCGGGAGGTGGTTGTTCCACATCAAGCTCGGAGTCGCTGCCGCTGCTCTCCTTCTCGATGTTGAGAGGCGCTTCGCTTTCGTCGTCGGAGCTGGGCAGCNGGGAGCAACGTCCTCAACAGCGGACATCGGAGCGGGAGCCGCTCGCTCCACATCAAGCTCGGAGTCGCTGTCGCTGTCGCTGGGCAGCTCGGCAGCGGGAGCGACGTCCTCAACAGCGGACATCGGAGCGGGAGGTGCTTGTTCCACATCAAGCTCGGAGTCGCTGTCGCTGTCGCTGGGCAGCTCGGCCACGGGAGCAACGTCCTCAACAGCCGAAACAGGAACTGGAGGTGCTTGTTCCACATCGAAGTCTTCATCACTCTCCGTCCTGTCTCCTGCCAAGTGCGGGGCGGGATCGCTTCCTTCGCTCGACGTGGACCGCGCAGCAACAGGGTCAACATCCTCAACCGCCGAGATCGGAGCAGGCATCGTTGAGTTTTCCTCGAGTTCGGCGTGCGCAGAATCCTCGCTGTCAGCGTCAGCTGAGCTCTCCGACGCCGAGGCGCGGCCGCCATCTTCCACCGCACTCTGTGTCTTATTGGATTCTTCCGCGGCGAGCGGTGGCGTGAGCGGTGGCGGCGTCGCCCTGAAGACCGGTGCGTAGCCCGGAGCGGGTGAGTCAAGTTCAGCCCACTCATCATCGTCGTACGGGTCGGCGGTGGCTGCTGGCGGCGCCAGTGCATTCGCCGCGCCATCCTCGGCAGAGACCTCGTCCACAGGCTCCGTTGTGGTTTCGTCCGTCTCAGAAGCGTTGATGTCACTGTTGTCGTGCCCGGCCTCGAGTGGGGGCTCTTGCGCGTCCTCCGGTGATGAGCCATCGTGCTCGTCCTTGTGGACACTCAACTCGCGAAGGTTCAGGCCCGGCACCTGCGAAGGGACGGCTTGCTGCACGGGTGAGTCGTCAGCGTCGCTGTCTTCATCTTCATCTGTCGCATGCGACGACGAGGGACGTGGTGATGAGGGTGGGGATGGAGTGGCTGGCGCCTCGCTTGCCTCGCTCGCATCATTCTCCTTCTCCGCATCCGAATGCTCCCAGTCGTCGTCATACGCAGCCTCGGGTGTGACTGGCTCCGGCGCCGCTGACGACACGGCCGACGACGGTGCGGGGGAGGAGACGGGAGAGTTCGCGCTGCTGCTGCGATTGTGCTCGGACACAGGGCCGCTCGTGGGCTTGCTGGAGTCAGTGTCAGTAGCGTGGCTCGACACAGGGCTCTTGGCAGCGTCTTCGTTCTGTTCCCATTCATCCTCGTCCACGCCCTCTTCAACTGGCGCTTCAGAGGATCGGGCCGTGGAGGGCGCGCTGGGGCTGCGGCGGCGCGAGCTGGCAAGTGGGCTGCTCGCAGCACTGCTGCTTGACGTCTTGATGGCCTTGGCCGGCGCCTCCAACTCCACATCACTGACCACGTCGCTCTCACTCTTCGACGACACGCGCGAAGAAGAAGGCACGGCGTCCGGCTCTGCGTCACCCACGGGTGCTGATGCAGCAGAGGGGGCAGAAGAAGGCGCTGGGCTGGCATTGTCGGAGCCAGCGTCGCTGAGATTACGGGGGGCTAGAGGCGCCTCGGCCACCTCGCTGTGGGCGCTGCTGTCGGCAGCCTCGTCACCATCTTCAAAATCATCTTCGAACTCGTCGTCGTCGTAGCCGGAAGCTGGTGCCGGCTTCTCCTCGTCCACCAGCGCATCCGAACTGGCAGCGCTGGAGACACGACGCTCAGCCTCCGCAGCCACCTCTTGTGAGCCAGCCTCGGCATCATCCACGTCGTCCTCACCGTCGTCATCCTTGTGCTCAGCCGGTGTGGTGGGCTCTGCGTCTGGTGCATCAACTTCCACTGCCACGTCGA
This sequence comes from Wallacemonas sp. 195SL, assembly GCA_030849605.1. Classification (NCBI taxonomy): domain Eukaryota; phylum Euglenozoa; class Kinetoplastea; order Trypanosomatida; family Trypanosomatidae; genus Wallacemonas; species Wallacemonas sp. 195SL. The sequence continues at coordinate 142,582 of JASANS010002459.1, read as the reverse complement.
CACTGGCGTGGCGGCTCAGCTCGGCCAGAGACGCGTCCGCGTCGTGCTCGGCAGACTCGATCGGGGCTTCCAACTCACCAAGCTCATGCGTGTGAGCCGACCTGTTGCTCTCCTCCAGTTCTTCTACGGCCGCTGGCGCGCCTGCGTCAAGTTCGTCTGGTTTGTCACTGCCTGCGCTGGCGCTCGCGTCGTCGCTGCTGCTACTGGAAGCCTCAAAGTCATCCTCGTCGTTGTTGTACGCATCAGCCGGCACAGCGGGCGTCTCTGTGTCACCCTCGGCTGCCTCATGCTCGGACTGTGCCTCCGTCCTGTGGTGTTCCTGGAGCTCGCTGGCGCTGGAGTCCGTTTCGCGCTTCTCCTGCACCTCTTCTGCTTGCTCGTCATCGGCGACACTCGGTCGCTCCGCGCGTGGGGCCACGTACGAGTTGGCAGAAGACTCAGAGGACGCATAGGACGGCACACCGCCGCTCTTTGAGGGCGAGGACGCCGCGGAGGCCTCTTCGGGTGGGGCCGTCGCCGTGGGCTCGGAGGGCATGCGGGTCACTTGACCGAGAGCCTCGGTCGCCGCTGCGTCCTCCTCGCGGTCAGATTGGGACGATGCGGAGGCGGCGCTACTCGCCGTCTCGAAGCTGTCCTCTGCGTAGGAGCCGTCGGCGGGGGTGAGCGCGCTGCCTGAGCGCTGGCTCGTAGCCGTCGATGCAGAGCGCTTCGACGAGACGGAGACGATGGAGGACGCTTCAGACTTCACCGACGATGACGACGTAGTCGCAGAGGGAGAGGAGGAGAACGAGGTGGAGCTCGACGTCACACCATCTTGGAGAAGGCTCAGGTTTTCAAGAGCCAGCACGCGTTGGGCGTGGCTGTCGCCGCCACCGTCCCGCTTAGAGGCACCGCGGCCGCGCTTGGCTTTGCTCTTCTTGGCCCTTTTCGACGCCCCGCCGGCGGCCACTGGCGCGCGCTGGGGACTGGCACTGCGGGAGACTGCTCGGGTCGTCGCGCTGCCACTGCCGCTGCGGCTGCCGTACACCTTTTCCTCCAGCTCGTGGCGCCGCTCTTGGCGCCATTCTCTGTCGTTGTAGTAGAGGCGCTGCACAAGATCGTGCTGCTCAGCCGGGGTCAGCGTGAAGAAGGAAGTGGGGGGACGTGCCGAGCCCAGCCCAGCACCGTACACGCGCGCAAATGTGTACGCAGGCTGTGCGCCGCCGGCGGTGGGCACCGACTGTGTCTCCGACGCCGCCCCGCGACCCCGCTGTGCAGATGGCTGCCGTCTTGGGCGTGTCGAAGGTGATGACGTTGGCAGAGGCGGGCGGGCAGCAGAGCCCGGTCGACGTGTTGCTGTGGTGGCTGGCCGAGTCGGCTTCAGGGCTGCCCGAGCAGCTCCCGCCGTCGCTGGACGCGCAGGGCGAGACGGTGAAGAGGCAGGACGCGTCGGCGTGCGGGCACCGCGCACAAAGGCACCCTCTCGCGGGTGCGACGATGCCGGTGGCGGTCGCGGCGTGGTGGCGGCCGGGTGTGGCTGTGGCGCTGCGACGTCGGTTTTGCCCGAGGTCGGCTTGGCCACCTGCAGCACGCACGCCCCACCAAGCGGGACCGCAGCACATGCACGCTCGGGCGTCTCGAATGGCACCGCCGCCACCTTGGCCACACAGCCGCCAATGACGAGAATTTGCGCCTCTGTGGCGCTTGTGTTTGCTGGCAGACGGCGACGGGCACGACGCTGCTGCTGCGTCTGGTCAGCCGCCGAGGTGGAGTGAGCGGACAGCACGACGCTGGTCAAAGCCACACGGCCAGGCATGCCGTTGTATTCAAACGAGAGCCGGCGCCAGAACTGCGTCGCCGAGGAGAACAGGAAGACGTGGAGAGTGTCGTTGTCGGTGCTGTGGGTGCTGGCAGCCTCACTGCCACCACCTCCAACGAGGAAGAGGCAGCGGTGCCCCTGCACTTGCCCGGACGACAGACTCGCTGAGGCCAGTGCGGGTGGCTTCACCGCCCCGTTGGCCTCCACGCGTGTCCACAAGCGCGTGACCAGGTCCAGTTTGTACATGTCATCGAGAACGCACTGTGCGAGTGAAGACCCGCCGTCCGTGCCCGCCAAGGCGCTCGTACTCGGGCTCCTCGACAATGCCCCCTCCACGTCAGAGCCACGACGGCCGCCATAGACAAACAGGGACGTCTCCTGACGCGCCGCCGCGTGGTCGTATCGAGCACACGGCACGTCGGTGCCATAGCATTGGCGCTGCTGCCACTCCATCTCCTTCAGATCCAAGTACAGCACCTGACTGCAGCCGCAGATCACCTCGTCGAAACCTTCCGCGTCCGCCTTTTGCTGTGTCGACCTCCTCTTGCTCTTGCCGTGGCCTGCCGTGGGAGTGGTGGATTCGGACCTCGTCGTAGTGGGGACGACGCCTTTACCGCCGAGAACGATCATGTAGTCGTCGTGCAACACGGCAGTGTGACGCCACCGCGCGAGAGCCACTGGACCGGCCGCGGCGGCGGCCAGCGGAGAGGAGTAGCGGCGCCGATTGGGGGTGGTGGCGGGGTCACTGCCTTGTCCACCCGCCATGGCCTCACTCGTTGTCTCCACGCGTGTGACGGTGCCGTCTTCCAGCTGCACCCTCCACACATCTCCGAGGTAGCCGACCACGCCTTGCCCTGCGGTGTTCGCGAGCGGCATGGCTCGGCGGCCGTCCCCACTGCGGCGTGTCGGGGCGCTACCGCCGTAGCCCACACCGCCGTACACGTACACGCAGCGGTCGGTAGGGCGGTAGACAGCGGTGTGCCCGTGGCGGCCTGCAGGACCACCACTCGCCATGGCCGACACATTCGTCGCAGGGCGGCTTGCGCCGGGGTCAGTGCGGGTGCTCATGAACTCAAACCGGGTCCACGTTTGCTCCTGCGTCCAGTAAAAGTAGGCCCGGTCGCTGAGCTGACCGCGGGCATCGACGCCGCCAAACACAAAGTACCCCTCCGGGGCACAGTGCGTCGTCGTATGGAAGCAGAGCTGCGGGGCCCCTTGCGGGTGTTGAATGACAGCGCGCACTGCCAGCGGTCCAATCACCATTGCTGACGCAGCCAGATCCTTCTCCTTCAGCTGCGACTGCCACTGCACGCGTGCCGCCTCGCGTCGGCTCTGCTCAGTAGCGGTGTCGACGTTGAGGCTGCCCTGGTACCACTCAATGAAAGGCGGATAGCGGTGGTGGCTGATGCCGGGAAAGAGGGCGGACATCTGCGTGTCACTCAGCGGCACCACACCTGTTTCTGCCAAGGTGTCCATGACGGTCGCAACAGGACGCGATGCGTTGGCACGTGCCTTCTTCGATTTCTTGCCCGGACGAGTGGCGGGAGTCGTGCTGACATTGGCGGTAGTGCCGGTCTTGCGAAGCTCGATGTAGGTGCGGGTCGTGTAGGCATCCCCAAAGAGGAAGAACACGCGCGTCATCTTGGATGACGACGAAGCCGACGCGGATGCACTCTGCTCTGTCAGCGCGCCGTACAGGAGTTGAACCGTCTCGGAGCTCTGGGCAACGACATCCTGCGTCGTGTCAGGAAGAGGCGCCACGACCTCACTGTAGGCATCCGTCGCACCGCGGCGGCTTTGCGCCTGCAGCCGTTGGCGAATGAAGACATCACTCGGTACGCCAGGCAGCGCGGCGTGCACGTCATCTGGAGACGGGTCGGAGTAGTCCAGTGGGAAGGATTTCACCTCAAAGAGTGGGGTGCCGTCATCCGGTGCGTGACGATTGCCGATGGGTGCCACGCGACGCTGCACGAGGCTGCACCGTACCGCCCACAGCCGAGCGCTCGGACGGTAGAGAGAGGACTTTGGCTGTGGCGGCGCGACGGAAGGCACCTTGAGCCAGACGCCCTCGACATCCAAGACCTGCCGCGCATTCACACGTACGGAGCCGTAAACAGACGCGTCCAGCGGGTGGCGACGTGTCTGGCCCTCCACGTCACTCGCGGCCACCACAGACGGGGAAAGGTCAATGTCAACGTAGTGGTCGAGAGACATAACGACGTCGTCCGCAACCGCGAGGGCCTTGGCCTCCATGGACTGCGATTCGATCTCCTCCTTTTCGAGGCGGCGCAAGGCACGCTTACGGTGGCGCACCACGCGCTCGCGCAAGGCCTCGAAGGCACACATCACGGGATCCACGCGTGTCTCCTCATCGTTCTTGCCATCAGCGTGCTCATTTGCTGTCGCGAGGGCCACACACAGGCGCAGCTTGCTCTGCGATGTCGTGAACCAGAGCGGGAGTCGCGTTGCCATGCCACTGTCAAAGCGGAGTGGGGCAGCGGAGCAGTCTCCCTGGTCGAGGTCTTCGTCTGGCTTTGGGGCCCAACTCTTGACGATGCCGTCCGACGTGGTGGGCACGCTGTCAGAGAACCACAGCTGCGCAAAGGTGCTGGGCGTGGATGCGGAGTCGCTGCTCTTGGCTGGCGCGCCGGGAATCGGCTGGTCGCGAAGTCGCAATGTGCGCAGGAGGAACACACACTCCGTCGGGCTGTACACACACCGTTGCACGGCGCACGCCATCTGCACAGCGCAGACCGACGTGGACGGCCGCATCGCGACCGGGTTCAGCGCAACAAGGGTGCGCGACAGCTCCTTCGGAGACTCTCCCGCCGCCAGAGCGCTCGGGCTGAGCACCAAGGTAGCCGACACGGCGCCGTCGCAGCGCACCAGAGAGCCAGACCCGCGACCAGGACGGAAGAACCGCGCGAGCGCCAGCGTGTGGAACGGAATCACGTAGCAATCTAAAAGGTAAGGCCGTGTGAGGCGGCCCTGCAGCGCGATTTGGGTCGCCAGCGCGGGGAGCGGTTCCTGAGTACGGAGACTCGCCGACCACTGAATGGCGTCTGAGCACCCCATAACACGATCACTGGTGCGATCGACGAGCACAAGACGTGCGGCAGGGCAGTCAAGCGGGCTCACGTCTTCTGCCCCAGCGGGCAGCGCAGGCCACTGCGCAGGCGTGAGTCGGAGATGGAGCATATAAAGCGCAGCGATGGAGGCGGCTTCGTCAGCACTCTCCATGTCTCCTGGCAGTGGTGGTGCCTGGATGGAAGCGCGCCGTGCGGTAAAGGCCTCCGTCGATGGCTCGGGACTGTTCGATGTGGCGAACCGGAAGTGGAGAGCGTACTTGCGACCAGCAAGCGTCACCACCTCGGTCGTCCAGGCGTGGAGGCACTCGTACTGAATCGGGATGTACGCGGCCTCCTCATGGCGACGGGACGAGGGCAGGGGTTCGTTGGCTCCCGCTGCATTTCCCTCCACCTTCTCCACAGCAGCACCTGTGACAGATAAGAGCAAGAAGGGATTTGTGATGTCGAAACGAAGAAGCTGGGTGAAAGGAATGTGGCCGGGCAGCCGCGGGGCCGCCGTGGTGAGGGCGGGCGGGCCAGAGAGACTGCCTCCTTCATCCCCTGGTTCGATGCAGCGCAGAGCCAAGATAGCAGGCTGCAGGGCGTCGGCCTCTGCGTTGGATGCTGCGATGGCGGTCGGTGTTAGGGCGGCCTCAAGCCACGGCGCAGAGCCTTCCATTAGCTCGACACCGCGGAGATTGAGAATTGTCTCGCGGTAGATGTGCACGGTGGTAAAGCTCCAGCGGGTGTCCAAGGTGTCGCTGCCGTTGGTGAAGGAGACCGACGTGGACGCACGCCAACCAAGGTCTGAGGTGAGCACAGGAACGAGCACAGATTGCGTGTCTGACCATAACGCCATCACGCCGTCAGTCGAGCCGTTGGCGTAGTGCTCAGACAGCCCACACTCAATCGAGACGATCGCCGCAGCGTCAGCGCAGGGGACGACGAGAAACGGTTCACTCATCTGAGGCACCACGGCCGCTTCAGCGCGTGTGCACGGTGCCGTGTGGTACTGCCCAGCCTCCACCGCCGCGTGCGCGGCGTGGTCACCTTCGACAGCCACCGCCGCCTGCGAGGGCTCACCCGCAGACCACCTCAGCGAGGCCGAGATGACACGCGCAGCCGACGTATCCGGTGCCCCGCGAAGGCCCAGCACTTCCACAAACGCGATGCAGCTCTCCGGGGAGGCCCCGTCGAACAGGTTCTGTGCCGTTGGTCTGGCACGAGGCGGGGCGTGCAGCTTCGTGGGCGTGGCTGCTGCGGTCGACAGGGTGGCCAGAGGGCCGGACGTGGGCATCGATGGCTCCGACACCTTCGACGACGACTCGGGACGACGCGGTTCGTGCATGAAGATGGGCGCCTCAGAGTCGTGTGCGTCTTCCTCCTCATCGCGCGTGTCTGCTTCGTAGGAGGCGTCTTCTCGTGAGCTCGGGGTGTCTGCATACGCCGCCTGTGGGGCCGCATCGGCTGGGGCGGTCTCCACCCCCGTGTCGGGATCTGCGGTCGTCTCCATGACTGGCACGTGTGGTTCGTCTTCGGCCAGAGAGGGCTCCATCATGTTGGGCAGCGCTTCCATCTGTACGGTGCTACGGCGCCGACCATCTGGTGGTTGCCGGCGTCGTCCGTTCGACGAGGACGCGCGAGAGAGGTGGCCGTGATGGGGCGAGTCACCTTCACTGCCCCTTTCCTCCGCAAAGGCGTCTCCCGTCACGGTCACGCGGGCCCGCACCGGCGAGGTGGAGCTGCGGCCGGCATTGGCAGGAAAGACAAAGTCACCGGCGTGCTCGGCTGGGGCGGAGGTGAGGCTCTGGGCACCAGACGCTGGTGCGGCACGGGCTGCGGCGCGTGCGCCGTCTTCCTCGTCGTTCGCTGTGTAACCGACTGAAGAACTCGTTGGAGTCGGTGGCTGCGGCACCGGCAGGCCTTCAGGGCTGTCAGCGGGTGTGTGCAGCGGCGCCCCATCTGCAGCTTCCATCTGCAGCGGCGCAAGCTGTGTCTCAGGCGGGGTCAGCACAGCCTCCACAGGCGGAGGTGTAGCGGCGGCGGTGGCGGCGGGCGGTGTAGGGATGGCAACAGGCGTGTCCGTGCGGCTCACCCACGCGGCAGTTTCTCCGAGCGACCACCGCAACTGCACGCTAAACACTGCGTCAGCCGCACCATCGGCGTCCTCGTGGTCCTCGTCGCTGTCGCTGCCCCCAGCACGAACTGTGACGGGCTGGCCGGAGGCGGCGGATGGTGCTGTGAGCAAGTCCATCGCCGCGTACTGTGCGCCCGCCATAATGTTCTCATTTGCCTCGATGGCCTCGACTGTTGCAAAGGCGAGCTCGGTTGTGCGCGTCGGCAGCTTCGATGTGCCTTCGCGCTCGATGGTGAGCGGCTCAGACATGGGAACATCGACAATGTGCCACGGACAACCAGGGCCACCAAGTCGAATACCCACACGGGTCCCGTCCGTCTCGGTGGTGCCCACGAGCTGCACCGTCACACAGCGCCCGTAGCTTGAGAGACCAACAGCTTCACCGAGGCCCGACAGGCCCGATAGAAAAGAATTGTCTTCCATGTGGCGCACGCTAGTATACGCGTTTTACCGAGAGAAGAAACACACACAAAAAAAAAAACGCTCGCTTTCCCGTTGTGCGATGATAGACAGTGGCACTTCAATACTGTGTTGCGCTTTTTGCTTTCTTTTTTTCCTTCCTTCTTTCTTTCTGCGGTGCTCCTCTTTTCTGGCCTTTTTGTGTTTGCTTTTTTTTTTTGCGGGCGGCCGGTACTGTGAGAAGGTCCACACCTGTGTGCGTGCGTGTGTATACGTGTTAGAGTAGTATGAGCAAGAAAGAGGGGGGAGAGGGGTAGAACCTGACGCAATACACCTGTGCGTTGTCACGTCAACTCTATTTACACTAATTTGATCAAAAAATGATCAGCCAGAACCAAGAACAAAAATCCAAACAAAGAAAAAAGTAGAGGACAAGCCGGGGATAGGGAAACAGCAGATAACAACAAACTAGTAGACGCTACAACAGCAAAAAGAACAAAGAGAAACAAATTGCTGGATTTACCCTTTTGATGCTAAACCAGGCGAATACGCAACACGGCAGGGAAGAGAGAGAAAAGGCAAATCAGTGAGACATCGCGCAACAGACAAATCGAATGAGAAAGGGAGGAAAGGGGGGGGAGAGGAAATGGTTGCTGATATAACATCACGCAATACGGCTTTGTCATGGTGGTGTGGAAGGCTCTGCGGGACGTGCAGTATCGACACCCAAAGCTACGCATTGGGGCGGAATTCACGATGACCAGACGCGCCCCTGTATCAGGTTCCGCGCACATCTGCACGACCTCGAGAGACTGCCACAGGATTCACGTGCATCACCCTTGTCGTCTAACGAAGAAACATATGTTCTGTGTGACTGTGTGTGAGTGTGTGAGTGTTTGGTGCGCGCTGTCTCAGGCACCGTGCATTATCAAAAATCAAAAAGGTAACTTGATCGGAACATCACATCAACGAACAAGAAGAACAAGAAAAAACATTCTTTATGGGCACAAGAGGCCTTTTACGTGAGAGCACCCCCGACGAGCCTCCTCTGCTCAGCTCTGCCAGCATAGAGAGAGAGAGAGAAGACAGCCGGTAGCGCAACTATGACTGTGTTCTTAAGCGGCATCTCCACGAGGGCGGGAGTTTGGTGGCCGGTCGCCTGGATTAAACGAAGAGGGAAGAATAACAGCTGCACCAGCGCCACCGCCAGTCCAGCCTAGCATGCCCGAGTCACACAGCATGCCGTTGGAGGGGAAACCCTTCACGTTTGCCTTCTTCACTTCCTCATCCTTGATGAGCGCACCAACGCAGGCCACAACTACAAGAGCACCCTCTGCCACGTTCGTCGCAGCCGTGACAATGTCAATTGGTGCACCGGCTCCCACGTCCACCTTCAGCTTCTTCAGCTTCGTGCCGGCCGCATCTTCGCACGACACGATGGCACCGACCTTGATGTGGCGGTATGGGTCCTCATCGTCCTCTTCCACCGCAGCCGCAGACGCGCCGTCTGGACGGGCCTCATCACAGGCCGCGCAAGTTGTATCTTCTGGCTCGTTTTCGTACTCACACGCGGGGCAGACCCACGACATTGTTATTTCTGTCAATGTGATGCGGTGAAGCGAGACACTGTGTTTGTGAGTTGCTTGTGAGTTTGTTGGGTGCGACAATATGACTCAATGCAGGATTGGGTATGGGTGGGGAAGTGAGCGCAGCGCGTGTGAGGAGATATATACGGGAAAGGGAGGTGGGGCGAGGGGCACAAAATCACAGTGGCGGGGTTGAGAAAAGAGCTGCGAAAGTGACTGTTGCCGTCCGGTTTGCACACGGTGTCTCGGGACCAGGTTTTGGTGCACGACAACACACGCTTTCCGTTCTCTCGATTTTGAAGTGGTGATGAAGACAGTCCCGTAAACTGCGCGATAATTTGAGTTAGAGTGATACTCTCTGTGAGATGGATGAAAAAGAAAAAACATTAACAACAGTGACTACAGTGACAACAGTGACAACGCGACGTGTTAGAGGTAGCCTTCGTTGAAGCCAATGGACACCTCCTGCCGGCCCAGCTCACGGCTCTCATACAGGGTCCGCAGTGCACGGTTCTCCCGACGCTCACGGCCAAGCGTGGTCATGCGACCGTGTCCTGGAAGTACGACAGTGTTGTCAGGATAGTCTTCCAGCGAGAGCAGGCTCTCCGCTAGTCGCTCACCCGCACCCCACGGCAAGTCCACGCGCCCCACCTTGTTGTAGAAGAGCAAATCGCCGGTGAAGAGCAGACGCTCGCGCGGCAGGCTTAGCATCATGTGGCCCGGCGAGTGGCCTGGTGTGAAGTGGTAGAAGAGCAGGTTGTGATTGCCAAACTCGTAAAACGAGGTCGACCGGTTCGTCGCGCTTGTGAGAAGAAAATCTTTGTGACGAATGAGCTGTGGGGGCAGCGGGCCCTTCTCCGCGTCGTCGTCAGCCCCGTCGCCCTTGCTGGAGCCCAGTGGGGAGCGCTCCGCTTGACGTTGCCGCGCCGCACTGTCTTGACGCGCCTTGTGGTGCTGCTGAAGTAGCCGTTCGCGCTGCTGCAGTTGGTGGGCGTACGTGTAGTAACTGTACGCGCTGTTTTGCAGCAGTGGCAATGGCTGTACGAGTTCCTCCGTCCGTCCATACCGCTCGCACGCACGCGGGAAGGCGTCGACCCAGCACTGCTCCGCGGGGTTCCACATGACACCGAGCCGGCAGTGCATGTGCTGCTCGAACATTGCGAGAAACGCGTTGAGGCTGATGATGTTGTCAATGTGGCAGTGCGTGAGGAAGATGTGCGTGGGCGTGAGCCCAGAGGCGGACACAAACGCGACCCAGTCGTCTGGCCAGTCATCGCAGGCGTCCACAAAAATACAGTTCTTCGTCTCTTTGTTGACTAGAAGGAACTGGTTGTTGCTGAAACCGTTGCAGAAGTTGCGACCAGCGACCATGACGTGAGGCGTTTCGTGGAGAACAGTGATGGGGCGGACATCCAGGCGTGCGATGCGTGGAACGCCAATGGATTTTGCCGTATTGCCAAACTTCATAAAGTGCTCCTGACGATTCAGCTGATTCGTCATGGACGTCAAGTTAGGCTGAAAGCTGCACGCCAGTACGCGTGAACGTGTCGCAACGCAAAGTCTCCCGGTTTTACGCATAGCAAGCGTATCTACTGTGTGTTCAGTGAGAGAGTTTAAAGAAGAAAAAAAAAAGAGCATGGAAGAGGCGGAATATGTGCCATGAAAGGAGTGGGATAACGTAGTACAAGAGCGTGGGTTTTCACAAGACGAACTCGGACGACAAGAATGGTTTTCACCACACTGCTGCAGTGCTAGATGGGAGATGTGCGAGAGCGAGCACGAGAGAGAAAGAGAGATTTGGCACACTATCCAGGTTGACTCGGAGGAGGCGTCATCTGGTTATCTTTTCCCCCACTATCAAACTGCAAGGGACAGTGAAAGAGAGATCTCTTTGAGATTGTTGCGAATTAACAAAAAAAAAAAAACGAAAGCGATAACCACAATTTTAGAAAAACACCAAGAACAAAGTCAACTGTTTACACAAAAAAAAGAAGCAAACAAAAATGCAAAAGTGCAACACGAAAAAAAAAAATTAATAATCGCCAGATTAAGGAACAGTGGTATGTGACGCACGAAACGACAGGATGTTATTCTCTCATTGTCAACCACAACAGCGACAAGTAGTGCACGTATGAGTGGATAGGCGCTGTGGTGAAACGATGAAGTCTGTCGACGTCTTTTTTATTGGTTTACTCTTCTCCTGGGCATATGTACACACAGGTAACAATAATAATAATAATAATGAAGAACAAAAAAAAAAGGAGGGGAGCGATCTCTCGAGCAGATGGCACAGGGGTGGCTGCGGAGGAACGAAAAGAAGCAACAGAAACGCGTCAAAAGGAAGAAAACCGGCGAAAGCCAGCTAGATTCTTGGCGAGTTATTCTGAGCATCAAAGTTAAAAGAGAGAGAGAGAGAGAAGGAAAAAAAAAAGAGACGAAACGTTTGTAAAAGAAGGAATAAAACAAGAGAAACAAATACCCACAGCTTACTTTGGTAACAAAAAAAGAACGAAAAGAAAACAGAAACAGAAAAAAAAATGTAGCTTGACTCGTGCAGGTCCAAGTAGTACTTGCACTATGAATAATACACGTGTGTATCTCCACGTCACCTACATGGGCACCTCGTCCGGCGGTGGCGCGATGTTGGCGTTCGCATCACCAAACAACAGAAGCTTCCACTGATCTTTGAAGTCATGCGCAGGGCCGTACATGATAATATTTTTGTTCATCTCGTAGATGACTGCAAGAGGATTATCGATACTCCAGTAGTCATACGCAAGAATATTGATAATCTGATTCCACGTAGAAGAGCATCGGTAAGTGTTGTAACGAATCGAGTCCGGCAAATTGGCCTCCACAGCCTTCATTGGTGAGCCGATGCCGACAGTGATCATGTGATTCATCGTACTGAGTTTGCGGCCCACGAGAGGCGGCTGTCGGCCGAGAGCCGCGTTGTACACGTCACTCCCTTGGTCCCACGGGCCGGGATCCTCACTGCAGTTGGTGAACTCGCGCACTGCATTGGCGATCATTTCGGGTGATTCTGTCGTCGTTGTTGTCGGTTCCGGCTCCTCCGTCGTCGTCGTCGATTTGTTTGGATCGGCTGTTGTGGTGGTCGTTGGGCAGACCCCGCTGCCTCCGCCGCCGCCACCTGATGTTGTTGCGTTCGCCTTGTCGTCTGCGTAGAGGTCGGGCAGAGAGTTGCACCAGCCTCGACCAACCTTGCATCGCCACTCCGAGACGTCGTCGCTTTGGTAGTCGTTCTCGTATTGAAACGCGTAGGCGTAGTACATCCACTCGGGTCTGTCAACAGACAAGACTGAGTTGCTCTTGGCGTCGTTGAACATCATCAAGCGCTGATTCTTCTTCACCATCTCACCGAGAGTTGGCCAGAGGTAGTCAGGGTTCACGCTGGGTGGCTCCTGGTCCGAGTACCACACAAACTTGGTGAGGCCAACCTCATCCATCACGGTTGCGATATCGGTGTCATTGACGTACTGCTCCAGGATAAGCATGATGACCTGGTCAGGGTACGTCTCGAGAAACTCGGCGTAGGCGGCGGCGATGATGCGAAACGGTCGGCGGCCCGCCACGCACACGCCGTGGCAGAGATAGACGTCCTGCTCGTCACTCACATTGGCGTCAATCTTGTCATACCACAAATCGATCATGAAACTGCGAATCCCTGAGTGCAGCTGCCGCGTGATGTTGAAATAGTGGTTGCCGACCAGGAAGTGGTCTTCGAGGCTGCTGTGGGCGTTGTGTGTGCAGGCCCAGATCATCTCATTGACACGCAGATCGCAAAAAGCGGGATCACCATTGCACGCCACGGTGGGCTTGAAAACTTGCAGCACGGTGTCCGCCGTTGGGAGCTCGCGCACCGTGCGGATGAGACGGAACTCCTTCGAGCCGTTCAGCACGGCAAATAGGACGAGAACGACAATCAGAACAACTATAAGAATGCCAACCCCCACGCGCCGAAGGCGGAGGTGGTCTTTAAAAAGACGCCGGAAGCAGCTGCCGCAGCTCGCGAGAGGCAGCAGAATACCCTTGTAGGGGCGGCGCTGAAACAAAGGGGCGAGGTAGCGACGATGCACAATGACGTAGATGAGAGTGACACCTAGTGTAATGCAGTTCAAGAACATGACCGTCGCGTAGACGGCGACCTCGAGCTCGTGGCCCACATACGTGATGGGGCAGGCCTCGTACTGTGGCAGGTGGCTAATGTCATGACCGCCAGCCAGTTGACCAATCAAATAGGCGTACCGGGCGTCATGAAGGCAGTTGCCAAAGTGAACGTAGCCGAGCACAAGCTGCACCACCGACAGCGCAAACACGGCCACGACGACGAGAAAGCAGAGCACGCACAACACCACGCGCAGCCACGGCGTGCGAAAAAGCGCGGCCCCGAGTACCAGAATGAGCTGTACGCAGCCGAGGTAAGACATTGCGGTGATGAGAGGCGCATCTGCAATTGTGCGAGCCAAGTTGTTGAAGAGCACAAGGAGAATGCAGTCGAAAAACATCAGAACACTCGATGCGTACATGACGAGGCGGGCGTTCAGCAGGCCGTACATGACGGGCCGAGCGCGGCGTAGCCAGGCGAGACGCCACCCGCTGTTCGCCTTCTTGGCTTCGATTGTTTCTGCGTCGAGGAGGAGCATGTGGCGATGGATCACGTACGAGTAGCGAAATCGGAACCAGCGGCCTGTCCGTGCTTCATACCACCACTTCCGCGGGTGTGAGAGGAAAAGCACAAAAAGAACAGCAAAGACGAGCTGAACCACTGTCAGGCCAAAAAGAATCAGAAGAATGACAAATAAGGCCGTGTTGTTGTGCTCGACGTTACGGCGCAAGATGGGAATCGAGTTACCAATCAGCTCCTTGAGGATGTTGCAATTGACAAGGCTGTACGCCGTCGCGATCACGTTGACGGCCACCTGCAAAAAGTTCGCCACATCGAGCTTGAAGAACGCATCGACACCCGATGGGTTGTTCGCGAGGATGTAATCGAAGGAGTTGACGTTGGCCTGGATGTAGTCGCTGTAGTTCACCAAGGCGTCGACCCCGAGCGGGGTGAGGTTGTCGATAAAGTTTGCCACCTCGGCGAAGGTCTGCTGCTGCTCGCAGTCCATCGACGCGTTGATGCTCGAGACAATGTCCTTGACGTACTGCACAATATCCGACACATCCGTGGATGAGACCGAGCAGTACGAGAACAGCTGTGAAATGAAACTGTCCTCCGCAATGCCGAACTGCTGCGTCGCCGTCTCCGGTGACGTCCCGATCACCACAGCGGAGTTGTAAATGAAGCTGAGGAGCTTACTCTCCGCCCACACCACGCCACACGCACACGCCATGACCCCGATACAACACGCCACAAGCCACGTCACCGCGACCGCCGTGTTGCGATACTTGAGACCGACTTCACCAATGGTGAGAGCAGACACGAAAAGGCCTAGTTGCAGGGTGAGGAAAAGCAAGATGGGCAAAATACGAAACGCACCTTGAATCGCATCCTGTCCCAGCACCACCCACTCTGAGCTTTGATTCAATATTCGAATCACGTCCCCTGTCAGCTCTTCGATCGTCGCGCGAGGAATGTCCACGCTGGGGAACAGCACCTCGCTTTCGTTCACAAGCCAGTTGACCTCATCCAGAGTGCCAGAAAAATTCTGCACGGTGAACTGCAGCGACTCGCCGAGTTGCTGAGCGAAAAGGTTCAGTCCATTTGTGACGTTTAGCTGCACACCGTACGCGACAAAGAGGAGCACTGTGATGATGATGCAAAGCACAATACAGCCCCAGCCGGCGACCTTGAGCGATATTTTCGGAAACCCGCGCGATTGAGCCTCGCGCCGAGGGTCTCTTGGACGTGAGCAACGGTATATTGCGTAGGCCACACCGAACAAAATGAGCACGACAAAAATCATGATGCCAGTAGCTAGCCAAGGGAAGAGGTAGACGGTTATAAGATCCTGCAGCTTGTGAATGGCCATGTACTGCCCCTCAGAGCTGGCGTCCTCGCGGGAGAGGAAAAGGTCCTTGCGCTTTAACCAGAAGGCCAGCACGAGCACCACCACGACCACGATACACACAGCCAGCAGGAGAAGAAGAATGGCCGTGACGATGTGACGTGCGTTGCTGGTGCGGTGGTCCTCGACGAGTACGCGGAGGCGCATCCGATGGGTGTCAAGCGTGCAGACAAAAAAGTACGTGCCTGGCTTCGTGAAGTGTACGTCGTACACGCAGTGGGCGCGATACGGCTGGGCGGAGGACAGCGCCGCGTCAGGGGCACTACGCCCGCCACCTCCGTCACCGAGGTGGTCTTCCACGTCTTTGTGACCGCGCCAGACACCAGCACCAGCGTCTTCCTGCCGGGTATTGCCCTGATTGGAGCCCTGGGAGTGCGAGAAGAGCGCTGCATTGCTGCTGTCACTGCCCCCTCTGTTGCTCCCCCCGTCGTCGCTGTCCTTCACCACCGAGGCGGCCCCAGCCTTGCTGTGGAGGCCACCGGGCAGCAGCCGCTGATACGAGCTGTCCGTCTCCACGATGCGGGCGGAGGGGTCATACCAGTGAAAGATGACGCTATCGTTGAGGCGCACACTCAGCATGTGAACCTCGAAGGTGGGCTTGCCTGTCACGGATGCGGATTGGTGCACAACATGCCGCACGCCTCTCGGTGCATTGTCGACCGCGTCAGACTTACCGTCCGCGTCGTTGTGGTCTGGCACGTCGAGAGCGTTCAGCTCGGCCAAAAACGGCGAGGCCGCGCTGTCTGGTCGGGATGTGTCAACCGGTGCCATGAACATGGTTGTGTTATTGCGTGTCATAGCGGGGCTCTCTGCGGCAGCCATAGCGGCCGTGCCCATCGCACCACCCACGGAGAACCAGGGAGATTTGCTCTCACCAACTGCAGCAGCGCCACCCGCACGGCGAAACGGGCTGCCGACAATGCATGGACTCGCAGGATCAGGCTGCGGTGCGTCTGTAGTGAGAAGCATCCCGCGGGCTAAATCACGCAGCTTCTCCGGGTTGTTACTGAAGGTGGAATTCTCTGCAGCGCCATCGCCTGCCGCGTTCGCGACGGGCCCGGCGCTCGTTGCCAGTTTAGCGGGGGTCGTCTTGCTGCAATCGAGGTCCTCACGCTGCGGGTAGGAGCAGCGCGCGGAGGGCAGCTCGGAGGGCTGTGGCAAGGACAGACGTGGCGGCCTGGCCGTCTCGGTAGGTGGGTGCGCGCAGCTCACACTTGTCGCCGGCGTCACGTTCTTCTCTGGGGTACCTGGGCTGGGAAGGTGCAGGACTTGTGGCATCCCTAAAACCAACACATCAGGTGCGCAGTTCCCCATCCGCTGCGATGCGCTGCACGGTTCAGATAGTTCCGTGCCATGTGGGCTTGCTCCACCTGGAGCGTCCATGTCAAAAGGTTCGTGTGGCTCTGACTCGCTCTGTGGCATGGAAGGCGTTCAAGTATCGCCAAATCGAAGAGAGCAAATTGGAGAACGCGACAGGTTCGAATACCGAACAAAAAAAAAAGACGATACAGGGGAGGAAGAGAACGGAACAGAAAAAAAAGGAAAAAAGGAAGAACTAAGTATTGGCACACGCTGCAGTCTGAGCGCACGAAACGAGAACAGAAAGATCAGAAAGTAAACAAAAGAAAAAATGCAATGTTGAACCGCAGTAAATAGAAAAGTGAGGGAACAGCTGCGAGTCGTGTGAGTGGAGATTAGCAACAAAAAAAAAAGGAGAGTAGTTAAGGAGGAGAAGGGGAAAAAAAGAAACGAGGCAATGACAATATACAAGATAAACAGTGAGGAGACCAACAAACTGAAGGTTCTCAGTGAATTGACTGTTACAGAAGTCCTTGTGAATGCGAGATTCTCTCTAGCACACGAAGTGGCCGAAGACAGCTTAATGTATATATTTG
This sequence comes from Wallacemonas sp. 195SL, assembly GCA_030849605.1. Lineage (NCBI taxonomy): Eukaryota > Euglenozoa > Kinetoplastea > Trypanosomatida > Trypanosomatidae > Wallacemonas > Wallacemonas sp. 195SL. Next base: position 125,664 of record JASANS010002459.1, on the reverse strand, counting down.
GCACAGAATAATCACAGAGACAGAGAGCGAGAGAGAAAGAGACAGTAGGTGTCAATGACCAAGGAAGCGAAAAGAAGCCAAAATGGCAACAGTAGGGCACGGTGGAATAGTTGGCCTCCTCATCATGACAGAGAAGACCGAGAGGTCAACAACTCACTGAGCCACAGGCATCTAAACGGTGCGGGGATGCAATTGCCTAAGAATGCGGATACGGAGTGTAGCAGAAGATGTGATGCGGTTGCGATAAGTGACGCAGTCATGCGTGGGTGTTACTGGATGAAATCTCTGATGCTTTGCTGTTAATCAGCACGAAAAGAGGCTCCGCGTGGAAGTCATCGTGGAGAGCAACGCGTCCCCTGACGTAGAGGAAAGCCTGCTCATGTGGCGAGACAGGAGAACCAAGAAAGAAAGAACGAAAGAAAGAAAAAAGCAAGAAACAAGGCATGGATATAGGTGACAGCTCTACCCCAAAACAAAACAAAAATGAAGTGACGCCATCATGACGGTGAGGCCCCACCAGGGATAGCAAAGAACACAGAGTGGGAATAGTAACAAAATCAGCCAGACACACCAACGGTAACAGAGATCCCCACTACGTTGCGTGCAACTCAGGCGTTGGCTGATTTCGTACGACGTCTCGCTTCGACGACAGGAGAGCCCTTGACAATAGACATCAGTGCTATCACCCCTACAGATGCACTGATCACGAGCAGTGCCGCTTTCACAGCATGCGGCAGCTCATCCACGCGCCCACCGACTTCCAGTCCGTCGTAGTGGAAGAAATTAGCTGCCGTGTACAAGATGCCCAATGACAGACCGAGGCAGTATCCGACCGCAGCTTGCGGGAACGTGTGGTGTCCACGCACCACGCGCAACGAGGTGGTGTAGAGACCATAGAAGAGCACAGCTGGACATCCATACGCGACACACGCCGGGCACGCCGCGCCATCTGGCAGCCAGAACGTGCCCACGCGCCACAGTCCAGCACACGCCAGTACCGTGAGGCACGAGAGCGCAGTCGCATGGTTGCTGGGCATACCAGGGCTCGCCTTCTGTGCGCCTTGCGGTCGAGGTTGGCGAATGACACGCTTCAGCAGCTTGCTGACCGCCGCGGCCCCACACGCACCCAACGTCATGACCGGCACTGCCACCGTGTGGGCTGTGATATCTAAGCAGTACACATTGACGCCTGCGACGGCAAGCGACACAAGAATACTACACGACGCGTCAACAGCATGATTGACGTGCTGAGAGAACCGCATTCTTTCGTCTGCTGCGCGCCTCTCTCTCTCTCTGTGTGTGTGCTCCTGTATGTGTTTCACGGAGGCTGCGGATGTGGAGATTTTGGTGTACCTACGCGCACTCTCATTTGACGTAGTCACAAGAATAAGCGCGAAGGGAGAAAGAAAGAAAAAAAAAGTTAGGCAGATCGCGGTTTCAGCGCAGACAGGGAGGCCAGGGAGGAGACGAATTGTCGGTGCGTTAAGATTAAGTACAAGGAACATAACACGATGCAAACACTGCATCTCGCGACTGGGGGACTGTTGAGAGCATCATCGTAGCTGAGCTTTTGGAGAGGCGAACACGGTAAACAGCTGGTGTGCCATGACAAATGGAGCACGACGGGGAGAGGCCGCAGAGGCGCAGGATTGTGCTCTCGTGCACTGGGCCGGCGTGCGGCACGGATGTTCCGTCGAGTGGACTCAAATAAAGACGCGGGCGTACGTCGCACATGGCGATGAGCCCGCACAGTTACAAATTCAACGGTCACTGATGCTGCTGGTCAGATTGCTGTCACGCTGCGCTTGCTCCCTCTCTCGCTCTCTTTTGGTGTTCACTCCTCTGTGATCCTGCTGAGCGTGTGTCATTCAGTCAGTTCTTGAAGCCATTCTCATGGATTACCGACACCACAGCCACGCCATTTCGAATCCACATGAGAGCAGGAGCGGGGTCGCAAAGAACGAGTCGGAAGAAAAAAAAAAGGAAAGGATGAAATAGGGGTACAAAAAGAAAAACAAAGAACAACAAGAGCGGGTTCATCACCGCAACAACACACACCAACATCCAAACAAAAAAAAAAAGAAGGACAAAGCCCAAGTCCACGAAAAGAAAAATCTCAACTTAACAGTACATTGAGTACTGCGATGTTCAGAAGTTTCTGAATTTGTAGCGAATCACAGGCACATCCACGTCCTCTTCCTCACCGATCATGCCGGTGGCAACCAAGTTGAGAAAATCACTCCCGTCCATCAGTAACTCGCCCTTCTCCTGCGCCACGACAGAAACGAGCTTCTCCTTATCCGACTTCTTGCCGCCAAACTGCATAAAGATCATCTTGCCACTGGACAACGTGATCATGAAAACCTCCATCTCATAACGCTTCTCGAGCACGCTCACGAGTTCATTCACAGAGATGTCGTGGCCTTCGTTGACGTCGATGCGGTCCCAAATTGTCCAACGCAGCGGTTTGCCGCTGGGCAAGGTGTAGTTGCGGCCCGTCGCAATGATGGGGTCGGAGAAGGCAAAGAAAGGCAGCGCAACGTTCACAAACGCGGTGCGGTAGATGAGCAGCTGCTCCGTCACGTCTTCGGGTGTTGGGACATAGAGACCTGAGGGGTGCTTCTGGGCGGCGTCTTGGTGACGGAACTGCAGCAGCATATACTTGAGCATCTCCAGCCCGACGAGCCCGGTGACAAGTGATGTCGTCGTCACCATCGCGGGGATAATCTTGCCAGCGATTTGCTTGGTGCGCGTCAAGTCCGCTGGAGGGATCTTGTACGCCTCAGCACGCAGGTTGGAGCAGAAGGTGATGAACTCAACATGATGATTTGTGGCATCGTCCTTCTCGAACTCCTGCGGCACCATGGCACGGCCTGCAAACGCAGACGCGGGCGGCAAGTCCGACAGTTCCAGATCACCCAGCTGATGCGCCAAGGAGGGATCGGTCTTGTCCTTCTCAGAGGTGGAGAAGACAACGTGCTTGGGGACAAAAGCTGGGGTTGGGATGGAGGCCGCCAGCGCGGTCGCCTCCTCACGCGAGAGTCGCAACGGTGGCAATTGGTACATCTTCGCCAAGAGGCACGCGGTGTGGTACACAAAGTCCACGTCCTTGGCAGAGCGAGGGTCAAACTCCTGCGGCGTCGGCGGCTTCTTGGCACCCGTCCAGAACAGAGACCCATCCTCGTTCACCTTGTCGAGAGGAATGTTGTGGAGCAGCTGCCGGAAACTCTCGTTGAAGTAGTCGTGGTACAGCTTCCGCGCGATGGTGACGCAGTCGGCATCCGATTGGGGCCATTGCCGCAGTGCGTTGTTCACGTTTCGCAGCACCACACCCGCCGCCGCGGGGTCATCCTGCAAGGTCTTCGCAAAGGCCTTGGGGTCCTGCAGGTACGTGTTGACATCGGAAGGCGTGCTGGTGAAGAGCAGGTGGAACTGGTCGCGTGCCCATTGAATCGTGTGCTCGATAGCACTCGGGAAATTCTTGAGCGTGCAGAGCGGGATGGACTTCTCCGGCGGGTCGTATGTGCTGCTGTAGCTCTCCGTCACGAAAGGAATGACAGGCTGCATGTTGCACTTGCTGCCCAGCGTGCCGCTCTCGATGAGCGGCTTCTTGTAGAAGAGGCACCGCTCATCTACGTATTTACGGCTCGCCACGTTGTCCAGCGCATTCTCCACGACGGAGTGCGCCATCCAGAAGTTCTCGTTGAAGACACCTTCCGTCTCCGGTCCAACCTTCTGCTCATAGGCAGTGATGCGAATAGCAGGGTTGATCTCGCGTGCCGCAGCGGCGGCAACGAGGGACTTTGGCTGCCCCACATGACGCTCCCGGAAAAGAAACTGCCTCGACAAGTTGCTCATCTCGATGCTGTCCATATCCGTGATGGAGACGCTGCCCAATCCCATCAACGCGGCGTTCTTAATGAGCTCGCAGCCAAGAGCACCTGCGCCAACAATGAAGGCACTTTGTTCGGAGAGATACCGCTGAAAGTCGGCGCCGAGCACGACGCTTTGGCCCGCGTGACGGCCCGTATCCATCGCCGCATCCGATGCAGAGGAGCCCCGCGCGAAGAGAAGCTCCCGACAATCGTAGTACAGCCACTGGTGTATCGGCGTGTACTTGCCGCTGCACACCTTGAGCGCTTCTTGTGCGGTGATGCCGCCCAGAAGGCATGCCATCGGGTTCAGGTCACCGTGGAAATACGTCAGAGCCGCGGTCGCCAGGTCGTCCTCAAGATCGCTGTGCCTGGCTTTCGCCGCAGCCAGCACTTGCGCTGTCTCTTCCGCAGACCGTGGTGCGTGGCCGAGTGCATCAACGGCAGAGAACACGGCATGCAGGGTCGCATTTGCGGTAACCTTCGTCTCGCTATCGAAGATGGTGCAGAACTCAGGCGTCGCCACGCTCTTCTCAAGTGGCAAAAAAGACATCTGTACGGGCTGCTTTGTCGTGTGCATGTACGTGGAGGTGCCGACATCGACGGGCTTACCACCTCCGAGCTCCACAAGACCCTTCACCTGCAGCACACACGGTGAAATAATGTTGGTGACTTCGAACAGCTGCGGAGCCGCCGCAGAGGCCTCACCCGAAGCAGCGGCGGAGTTTGCCGCGACTGGGTGCACGAGACCGGTGAAGTACACTCGACTGCCGACCTCACATTCGTGCGTTTTGTCATCGTGTACCGTGACGATGCCGTCCGTGGTGATGGACGTGACCACGCAGGAGACCGTGTCCTCCCCGTTCGCATCCACGACGGTGTGCTCATCGCCTGCATCCACAAACACACGTCCGCACACACCACGTGATTCACATGCAATGAACTTGACGTGACTCGCGCGTGCCAGTTTGTTGGCCTCGATGAGGCTCCCCGTGTGCTGGTTGACAAAGACGACGACGTGGCTGGCGGAAAGGTGCCGGGAGATGTCCTTCTCTGCAGCTGCCGTGACCGTCACAAAGCGATTCATCTCTTTTGCGGCATCCGCGATGACCTGCGAGCGCGGCTTGCCAATGTCCGAGGAGCGAATGAAGAAGTTCGTGCCTTGGTCAGCTACGGTGACCGCCGTGTCGTCGGCGATGGTGAGCGAGTGAACACCCGTGAGAATCAAATTCTTGACGATCTCCGCCGAAGGGCCAGAGCCACCGACCACCACCACCTTCATTGCGCTGTACTTGGCCTGCGTCTCCTTGCCCACCGCGTACATTTGGCGGCTGTAGAGCTGATCCTGTACCTTATCGATGGACGCCATTAGTAAAATCACGGCAAATTAATGTGTGTGTGTCAATTGTTTGTTGTTGTTGTCAGCCGAGAACGGTAACAGTAATAATTATAGCAAATGAGAAATGCTTGTGTCAGTATGTATCTGAAGGACTTCAATGGTTTATGCAATAAAAACAATCTGGATACAGTGCAAACGCTATTGGTGAACTTTTCAGTGGAGGAAGCAAAGACACAAAAACAATCACAGCAGCGCGCGTAACAAAAAAAAAATGAGTATGGAGACTGGTTGAATAGTTATTGACTACTGCAAGATGTACGACAGACACGGACACACGAGAAGAGAAAAACAAAAAAGAAAACAAAAACACGTGAGAGGCGCGGAAGACATCGTAAAAGAAAGAGAGAGAGGAGAGAGAGAGAGAAAAATGAATACAAACTGGATCATTATCAACAGCGTGTAGAAAATAGCGTTACACAACCCACCAGAGCTCTCCTTTGCTCCCCCCCCCCCCTTGAGCAACGGAGCTCTCTTCACCGCCGTGTTCGTTTGTTCTTCGGAGCATATGGAGGCACCGGGTGGGGCACACTGTGAGAACATGTAACAAGATGACGTGCAACCGGCCGGCCAAAATCACAATGGAGTCGAAGGTGGTGGTACACAAGCTCGCGTCGGAAGATACGGACGCGAGAAAAGGCTCCTGTCCAGCTGACGCAGTGGTCCAGAAGCTCATATGATCACACTATCACACACAAGAGACTTGAATTGGTCACCTTTTTTTTTTGTTATCACTCCTTCACCAGAGAGGACATCTTTGCGCTGTACGTGTGTGAATGTATGACACCAGGTGCTTTTTCGTATGCGCTCTAGTTTTTTTTTGTTTTTTTTTTATTCTTCTATTCAAAGTTTTGTTGTTGTTGTCGGATGGGCAGTACATGAGTCGTGTGGAGGGTGAATCTGTTTGTCTAATCTGGCCTTTCTCAGTCCACAAACACCTCATTTAGTGTGTCAGTATCGGTCCTTTCATTTTTTATGAGGTACAAATAGCGAAAAGAAAACAAAGGAAGAACCGGGAAGTGAGACTTCGACTATCACGTTCTCCCTCACTGTCTGACACGTCTTGCCTCGCTTCCACAAACCAGGCTCAGCAGTCTGGCGAAGAGAGAAAACGAAAGAGTCTCAGGTGAAGTGCAAGGAAGAAGAGCGCGAAACAGAGAGAAAAGAAAAGATGAGAGCGAAAGAAAGAAAGGCCGTGGAGAACCGAAAGAGGAAAAACAAAAAGTGAGAACGATGGGTCAGTTTGACGCTGAACGACGGAAGACAAAACCAAAAAAAAAAAAAACACAAGAAGAGAAAAGTAAAGCAAAATGCTGGTCGGTCTGAATCGTTGAAACGACGCAAAGTGACGCAGTCAATTAACAATGAGGGGGGGGGAGGAAAGAGGGGGAAAAAACACCACCTCAGACCAGACGGCAAGGTGAGGGCAAGAAAAGAAGAACAGCGAAAATCAGGGATGTCGTCGCACTGGACACGTCCACTGGAGCACCTCGAACAGTATGTATTACGTTCTGTTGCTGTCTACTTCTTACACACCTTGGCATGCTTAGCCTTCACCTCCGCATGCTGCGCAGACACCTGGGCGTGCTTTGCCTTCAGTTCATCCCGCTTCGCACGCAGCGCTGACAAGTCTTCCTCATCACCCGCGACACGCTTTTTCCAGGTGTCCGTCTTGCTATCTGCGATTTTCTGCTTCATGGCCGCGAGCTTCTCTTCTCGCTCTACCTTTGCTGCCTTGGCAGCCTCAAGTTCAGCCTTGGCAGTGGCTGCTTCCTCTTCCACTTTTGTCTTGTGTTCGTTGCAAATGTCATCGGCGTGGAGCGCCTCGCGGACAGCAGCACGCTGCGCTTCTGCGGCTTCACGTCGGCTGTTCAAAACAGGACGCTTTTCGGCTTCGGCCTCTGCGGCCTTGGTGGCCAGCTCCTCCGCACGCTCCTGCTCCGCCGCGAGTTTAGCTTTGGTATCCTCCTCCTTCTTCTCCGCCTGTTCACGTAGCGCGTCCAGTTTTTGCATGTTCTGATCGTTTTTGATGAGAGCCGCACGGACCCGCTCCTTGTTCTGATCGTAGACACGGAGCTTCTCGCGGTGGCGGTGCTCGCGGTAGGCACGCTGAATTGTGCCAGCGGCACGCACACGCTCCACGTCGTTCTTCGCCGCCTTCTCCTTCACAATAGCTTTCTCCATCGCCCGCGCCTCCTTCTCGAAGCGCTCTGCGGTCTGCTTCTTGTACTGCAGTGTCTCCCGCAGGCTGTCTAAGTTTTGACGCTGAATACGCACCGCATCGCCGAGCTCACCGGCACGCGATTGCATCCCTTCCTGCACAACTGTCTGGTCATTCTTCTTGACGAGGGTAACCAAATTACGTGCCTTGCTGCTCCACTGCAGCGTCGCCAACGTGTCGCCGTAGTTCTTGACGAGAGGACTCAGCGTGGCCACCATGGTGGTGCGTGCATTACCGCCGATGCTGTCGCTGAGTAGCCAGGTGAGGATGCTGTCACGGAATGGCACTTGCGGCATCGCGCGGTCGGGAAAGGGCTCCCCCGTGATCTCCGCGCGGGCTTGCTCAATGAGCAAGTTTTGACGCTCTGTCAAGTTGTCAATCACGCGTCGCAGCGCCAGCAGGGAGGTGTTGATCGCAGCGGATTCTTTCACGTAGTCCTGAAACCCGCCTCGCTCAGACCCGGCAAGGTCAACAAGGTTGATGCGACCAGAGAGCGTCTTCGTCGTGGGGCGGGAGAAGCGGTCCTTTGCGGGTATCACCTGCTCCTGCATGACCGTGATTTGGTAAATCGCGTGGCTACGGCTGGATTGATTGTGCACCGCCGTCGCGCAAGTCGTGCGATGCTGAGAGCCACGCTCGAGCAGCGCGCAGCATTGTGCCCAGTTCTCTACTTGGTACTTGGTGACACCTTCCACGAAGGGACCACTGAGTGGATCCTGGCGAATGCGGCCGTCTTGGAGCTTCTCGTTGCCGCGGGTGTGCTTCAGGGCGGGGTCCAGTAAATCACGCACACGCTCCATGTAAATCTCCACAAAGCTCACCTCCACACGAATCTGGCACTCTGCGTCTTTGTTCTCCTTCTTCTGCGCCTCTTTGCGTTCTTTGAGGAGCAAAAAGAGGTCGTTGGAGACGCGGGGAATAATACCCTCCTCACCATCGCCACCGCACTCCACATCGGGATCGTAGTTGCCCATCATGGTGTACGTTTTGCCACTTCCTGTCTGGCCGTACGTCAAGACGCAGCTGTTGAAACCCTCAAACACGTGCGGCACGAGGTCCTTCGCAATAACGTTGTAGACGTCCTTCTGCGTGGCGTAGTCGGTGCGGCGTGTGTCTTGAAAAGTGTGAACGATTTTGTGACTCGGAGGAATAGACCAGAGTGAGGCGTCGAAGGCGAATTGGGCTTTGGGGCCCCAGTTGTCCTTGGGGTCGAGGAGAATCGTGGTGTCCCCGGTCATCTCCACGACGGAACGCCGCTCCTGCCCTTCCATCTCGGCCAACTCCTCCTCGATGAAAGGCCGCACACGCGAGACCACCTTGAAGGACGTAATCTCGGACACGCGGTTCTTGAACGCGTTGGTTCCTTCGTTCGCGTCGGCGGACGTGAGGTCGGTCTGGGGATCTTTGTGTGCACCACGCGGTGGCAGTGCGGACCGGCTGGCCGCTGTCCCCGCAGCCGTAGTCCCATTTGACTTTGCTGGAGAGGACGAAGCGGCCGCAGCAGGGCGTGCAGCGCTGCTATTTGTGGAGCTGCCGCGCCTCACGCTGGTGCGCCTTTGTGGTGCCTGCACCAGCTTGGGTTCGTTGTTACCAGCTGACGACATGGAGCGCTCTTCTGTTTATTGTGTTCTTCACTTTCTGAGTGTGAGCGCTGATAGTGTCAAGGCACGCCTTGCTCTCAACGGAACTGTCTTGAAGAATAATGAGATACGAAACAAAAAAAAAAGAATCAAAAGGGAAACCAAGAGAGACAAAAACGAGCGAATCAATTGCAGAGAGCGGTACGTGAGTCTACTGCACAAACGTGTGTGTCGTTCTATTCTCTTTTTATGTGTGTGTGTGTGTGTGTTGCGCGGCGTGAAGGTGTTCGTATACGTTCTTTTTGCAGTGAGATGGACAATGTGAGAAGAGGGGGAGCAGAAGGAATGCCCAAGGAGAAGCAGTATCGATGAAAGTGTGATGAGCAAACAATAACAGAGATTGACGCATTCACCCTCTGAGATATGGAGGTGCCATATAAGTACTGAGCGCAGCAAAGACACACAAAAGACGTGGAGGCTAGCAGAGAGTATGTGTATCGTGTCACATAACACGAACACGGGCGATCGGGCTCCGTAGACGTTGCGGAAGAAACCCCACTCGGTAGAAGCATCGCGCTAAGTTGCAAGATACGTGCCACCTGAATGCCTCTCACTTTGATGGCACAGTGAACGACGCGCCTCCATTGGCGTTCGTCTCTGAAGCGGCACCTCCGCATCATTACGCTTTGAGTTGCTGTATCCGTTTGACGTGGGTGACTTCTGTCTCACATGATGTTCCAGTCCTTCCGCAGAGCACGACTTGAGCGCACAACCTTTGGCACGGAGAGGCCGGAAACGAAAACTGTAATAATCCAACTGAGATGAGTTCATCATTGTCTTGTAAAAACGTATAGCATCCTTTACATGCCAACACTGAACGTCCCACCACACTTCTGACCAATTGGTATGTGTTTTTGTTGTTGTTGTTATTGTTTCACGGCAGATACGTGGGCATCGTGTAGGTGTGCGTTCAGCGGACACGCCAGGATGATCTGGTGTGCGCTGCTTGACATCTTCCACTTTTAACGGTGTTGACTGATTTACATTGTTTGGCGGAGGTAGAGAGAAGGGCAGAGCAACTCTGGAAGCGGTGGATCACGAAGGACAAAGAGCGATACCATGATATGCGCAATCATCCCCCTTTTTCTGCGAGTGTGTGTGTGTGTGGTATTACCTTCATCCCTTCATGCACCTGTCTGTCAAGAGCTGTCGTGGCTGCTCACTTCTTTCGTCCAGCGGCCTTGGTCACTGGCGGTGGCAGGTCAAGGGTGGCCTTTGTCTCCATAAGTGGTGCCGATTGAATCGCCTCCACCTTCTCGAGCCGCGATGCCATCACCACATCGAGCAGAGGCAGGTTGCACGCCGCGTCGATGGCTTCGGTAAACGCGAGTACACACTGATCCACCCTTTTCGGGTGTGACTCCCGCAGCTCCACCTGCTTCAACGCTTTCAGCACGGACAGCTCAGAGTGCAAGCTCTCTTGCTCCGCGCGAGAGGTCGGGGCGGGGGCCTTCATCGACTCTCGCAGACTGCCCACCACGGGCGCAGTGCCTTCCTGCGGAACGCCGCTGCCGCCACTGCCGCCAACCCCAGCAGACGCGCCAGCGGATCGCTTCTGTGTGGAGCCCGGCCGTCGAGAGCTGCCACCGGTTCCCGCTCCCGCACCGCTCGCACCGGCCAAGGATGCGGCGGTGGTTTCGTGCGTGTACTGGCGAAGCTCGGCCTCACTGTTCATCAAGGGCAGCGCCCGCTGCTCCGCCAGGTCTGCCGCCGCCTCAGCGGCCCGTCGCACGAGCGTGGCCAGCGGTTCGTCCTCCTTCCGCGAGACCCGAGCCGCACGCAGAAGCACGAGCAGGCCCTCGTAGAGCACGGCGTGTGCAGCCGCGTCTCGGACCGCGTACGTGTCCTGCAGCAAGGACCTCACGCTGCCATCCCACGGCCGCTTCCCTGTCCTGAGAGGCTGGCCGAGCCGCTCCATGGTGGCTGCCACATTCGCATGAAGGCGCTCTGCCGCCGCGTACACCTCGCTGTTGTACGGCAGCCCATCCGTGACAGCCTTGTTCGCACGGGTCCACTGCGCACGCTGGCGATCTTGTTTCTGCACCGCGGCCTTCTCCTTCCGCGCTTGGGCGAGCTCGCGACGGTGGATCGCTTGCCGCAAGTCGGCCTCCTCGTACGGTGTCGTCACCCCGCGGGTAATGGCTTGCACGACGCGACGCGCTTCATCGGCGCGGGCACGGGCTTCAATCAGCCGATCCACAAGCTCCGCTGTCTTCGCCAGAGCGGGTTCCCGCGAGGTGGCGACCACTGCGAGTTTCACCAGAATGCGCTCCGGCAGCGGTGGAATCGTGAGCAGCTCGTAGGTCTGTGAATGGAAACCGGCTGTGGGCGGGCGCACAGAGAACGGAAATGTCTCTGTCTCTTCTGGCAGGATGACGCCGTTTAGAGGCTTAGCAAGGCGGAAAAAGGCACGTGTACTTGCAGACGGGCGGTGGAGCAGGCCGTGCAATACCTCAGCAACCGGCAGCGCGTCGGCGTCTTCGGTCTCCTCGTTGCCTGTCATTGGTGATCGCGGTGTCGACGTGTGGTCAGAGCAGGAGCCGAAATCGTCCCTGCGTGCGCCAGCGCTGTCTCGGCCCTCGCGCATCTTAGGCGTATCATCGCGACCTGACAGCTGTGCCACAAGACGGCGATCTTCGATGTCCTCGCCAAAAGAATCAACCGGCTCCCAGCTGTAGTAGCACGTCATGGAGGAGGTGTTCGTGATGCGCAACTCAGCGTGCAGGAGCTGACCCACATCGCCAGACAGGGAAAGTTCGGTGCTGGAAAGCAACAAAGTCGGGCCGTTCGGCAGCCTCGCTTCCGACAGGCCAGCCTCGTCGTCGTCGTGGTCTGTGCTGACCAGGCCGTAGTCATCCTTGTCGTACGACGCGTCGTCAACAGCGGCGGAGCGATGTGACTTGGTCGCGTTGCCTTGTGAAGGATCCAGAAGCCGCGCGGCGTACGAGTCGGACGCACCCGCCTCTTCTGTGTACCGTGCTGCCCCTGAAGGCGTGCCTGTGCCTGTACCGGGACGAGAGCTGTGTAGCTGAATCGGCTGCGGTGGGGGGAAGTACTGCACAGGGGCAGGACTTGTTGGCCGCTCCCCCGCTTCTGAGCGCTGGGACTGCCTCTGAATGTACGCCTTCATCTCCTCCAGAGACATGCGCGGTGCCGGCTGCGCGTCAACCTGCATGTACTCGCGTGGAAGCATGAAGTGGGGGAAGCGCTGCTGGATGTAGGGGAAGTAGAGCTCCAGCTGTTGCTGGTAGTACGTGTTCTCGCTATCGGTGTCTTCGAGGGTCGCTTTGAGCATTTCCGACTCGGCCACCGCGTCGGGGTCTGTCCGTCCGTGAGACTTAGCCGTGGTGTTTCGGACGGCGGCGCGCGTTTGCGTAGCGCGTTGCGCACGTGTGGCACCGATGGTCGTACCGTCCAAGGCGGCTTGGTTATCCGGCTCAGGTATCACGCGGGCGTACGTGGGGTTGTCCGCGCGCAAGCTGGCAGGGTCCTTCACGATGCCGTAGAGTGCGTAGGGGTAAATAGCTTTGCCGATCTGCACAAGGCGTGTCCCGCTCTCCGTCGCGTCGTCTTGTCTCAGCTGACTTTCCCAAATGTGGTTGCTGCCAAGCGCTGAGCGAGGGACGCCAGCCTCAATCATGCCAAAGTCCTCCGCCCGCTCCCGTGCATAGCGAGCGCTGTCAGCGAAATTGCGTGCGCTGCCCTCTGTAATGCCAGAAAGTGCGCTGGCGGGCCCTTGTGTGGTCTCTCGCAGGAGTGCATCTCGCACAGAGTCCCAGACCCGCTTCTGCCGTTCCCATCGCTCCAGCGCCTTCGACTGCAAGTGGCGTGGGTCGTAGTGATCCACGACAGGCTGCTTTGTATTAACAGAGGCAGACATGATGGGATGTGTCGGCAGGATGACGATTGCTCAGCGGCTTGGTGTGTGTGTGTTCTGTTGGCTGTCCGGCACACAACAAAAAAATGTGAAAAATAAAAACAAAAGTGTTCCTCTTCTATCGATCGCCGACTTTGCTTGACGACGGGCGATTTGCTGCTGTGTCGTGAATATGTTTGTTTGGGAGAAAGGTGATGGCACAGTGCATTCAGTGTTGAAAGAAGGAATTGGGGAGAGCAAGTGAATGTCGGGAGCATAATAAACGGTTGGCTGCACCTGCACAGGGAGGGCACCCTGGGATAGCACCAATCCGGTGAAACGTTGTGTATGTGTGTTTGCTGATCTGTGCAAGTTAATGCATTCAGGGAGTGTGAGAATAAGACGCCCGCACAGAGAGAGAGAGCCAGGATGGTACAAACACGGTCATACGTACCAGAATGCGATGCAACACGCACGGAAGCGCCTTTCGTGGCATGCATACACACACACACACACACACACACCTGTTCTGTCTGGTTGACGATAGAACTCTGATAGTACACATTTGTATTGTGGTGTTGGTGCCCATGAGGCCCACACTGCAGCCCACTTGGCCGGTGAGAGGGAGGGGGGGGGAATCTAATGCAAATCGAAAACTAGACAAGTACTCACAAATCTTGAATAATGTGTTTCTTGTGCGTCGCTTCTTCCGTTCGTGTTTCTGTTGTTGTCAGTGCGCTACGCCAATTGATCACCAACGCATACACCCACACTATCATACACTGCGATGATGTTGCCCGAGTGCAGGTTGCCTCCATCCACCGTGGCCAAGAGCTGCAAGACCGAGCGAGATCGGCCGATTTGACTGTCTATGTAACGCAGAAACAGATGAATCTTCGGGTACACATTCCGGTAGAGGTCAGTGAGCACGCACCGTCGCGTCATGGACTTCTGCGGGCACGTTTGCAGGGTGCGGTACAAATAACGCATGTGGTCCGTCACGAGAGCGATGGTCGCGGTCATATCCTCCACAAGATGATCTGATCGAATGAGAAACAACAAGACGTCATCCTGCTCGAGTGCGTCGATCGTCCAGCGGCGCCGCTGGTGTAGACGTGTAGGGGTGGGCGGGCACCACGGGTTGGCCTCTTTGCTCACTTGCGCACTGCGGTCAGAGGTGACGCCTTTGCCGGTCGACTGCGTTGCAGGCATAGAAGCGGTGGGCAGCACCTCGCTCGAGTCCACGTAACTCTGCGCCAGCTGCAGGACAACCTCGATCGAATTTTGAACCAGACGCGGCCCCATGACGTGCTGGGCGCGAAGACTGACAGGGTGCGCGCGGTAGGCCAGCACATCTAAGCCCAGCACGCGTGCCCTGGTGCCGCCTTTGAGTGGTTGCTGCTGCGTGTGCGTCGACTGCGACAGGAGGGACAGAGAGAGAGAGGTACTTGACTTCGCGTCCGTCACGCCAGTTGATGGCGCCTCGGACGCAGGAACAGCACTCTCAGCGAGGTGGGATTCCGGAGAGAGCAGCATCGGTGCGACTGCGATGCCTGCGCGTGTCAGGCCATGATTCTGAGCGTCCGCGCGACGTGCCGTGACGGATGCGTGCGCCGCGTGACCTCCTGCTTCGCTCTTGGGCAGTAACGTCGCCACATTGTGCAAAAGGAGCCGCCGCCAGAGACTCGCCGTGTTGACGACGAGAGGTTGTCCTTTCGACCGTGACCGCGAATGTGACTGTGCTGCGGTGCCCATCTCGCGATCGCTTTCGCTTGCATGATCTGCAGAGGTGGCCGAGCTCGCACGGCTGCTGCGTGCAAATTCTGCTGTCTGGTACAGCACGCGTGTGGCGCTCGTCGCCGTGCCTGTGCTGCTCCGTCCGCTGGAAGGCCCAGCGTCCGCCACCGGCTGGCTTTGGCTGGAGTCCGTGAGAGGCAGCACCTCAACAGCAGGGAGGGAGGCGAGGTAATCATCTGCGATGCTGCCAATGTTCGTCTCTAGTCGTTCCCGCAGCGTGAGGCGTGTAACGTCGCTGAGCTGACGCTTCAAGGTTTTGTGAAGAGCACGGCGCGCATCAAGGCTGCCAAGGGCCACCGCGCTGCACAAGACAAGCGTTGTCTCGACGAGAAGCAGCTGCAGGTTGCGTTCAGCAGTCGTCTCCTTGCCCTCCACGGTACCCGCTTCGTGCGACGGCATGGTATGATACATGAGCACCTCCAGCAGCGCCGGCAGCAAGCCTCCGTCTTCATTCAACAGCCGGCCACATGCTTCGGGAGCGACCAGCACTAGCCACCGCCATGCGAGGGCCGCCGTTAGCGCGTACTGCGTGCTCTGCCGACTCACGAGCAGCCCTGATAGCACGGACACAATCGAAGCATCCTCCAGGATGATGTGCGCGAGCGCGCCGCCACAATTGGCACCCGGGTGGGCTTGGAGGAGAGAAACAAGGAGAAGACCGCTGATCTCCACATGAGGGCCCCAGGAGGAGGTCAGGCCAGCCTTGAGCACTGCTGCGACAGCTGGCTCCGCGTAGAGGTGACGAAGGCCGTCCGAGCAGCCACGCACGAGGCGTGTGAGGAGGCGCAGATACACGGCTAGTGTCTGCACAACAGCCGAGTTGAACTGATCTGCACGTGCAGTTTGCGATGTGAAGCGAAACAGGACGCGCAAATGATCGAGAACGAGGCGATGGCCTCCGTATGCGACCACGACGTCCGACCCTGCGTTGTGTTGCTGGCACAAGGACAGAAGAAACAGGCCAATGGCCATGTCCTGTGTGACCGCCGTGCTGGACGAGGAGTACACATCAAGGTGAGCGGCGGTGTGCGCGGCGGGGAGAAACTGCACCACACGCTGCACGAGGTGGCTCTCTAGTGTGCCAATGCAAGCCTGTGTAAAGGTCGGTGAGAGAGTGGCTAGCGAGGCGAGCAGCTCCAGTACATTCAGCATCAGTGTATTCGCCACGGTCAGCTCTGTTTGACGAACCGCGGTCACATCACGCCTCCCGTCGAGCTGCCGTGGTGAAGTCTGAACAACGGCGGTGTGAGATTTCTCGGTCGCCTGTACAGCAGAGACAAAGGCCATGTCGAGCGCTTCCAGGCCGTGGTGCTGGCCGAGAACGACGTCTGCGATAAACTGGTCCGTCCCGGCCAAGCCTATCCGCTCAGGCAGAGACACCAGCACCGCCTTGAGGGCCGCCAGCGCGATGGCCTGTGTCCGCACCGTCGGCGCAGGGGCGATACTAAACGCGAGAAGGAGAGGAACCACGCCGTGGGCCTCTTCCACCGCCATGGTCGCCTTCCCCGGCATGCGGGCCAAGGTCGCGAGGAGGTCGCGCTCAATGCGTGCGCGCACTTGCTCCGCCTCGGTGCCAACGAGACTCGCACCGCGCCCATTCAGTGGCGCCGTCGCGTCCAACAGCGACTCCACGCTCTTCCAGTGAGCCTCCAGCGCAAGCTGCAGTGACGAGCGAGCAGGGCTCAGAGAGGCCACGGCGCTATCTGGTAACAGTTCACTCATATCCGTATGGCGGAGCTGACGATCCCTCTGCGCAAGCCGCTTATCGCTTGGAGTAAGGCCACCTCGCGTGGCCGACAACTCCACCTCGCGCCGGCTTCGTTGTGGCCTTGTAACCGGTGTTTGTTTGGTATTGAAAGAAACCACGCGCACGTCTTGTTTTCGCGGTGATGGCACCGGCTGTGGTGCCACACGAGACGGTGAGTGCACGGCAGCATCGTCACGGCTCACAGACGTTGTCGGCGAGGCGCTCTGACGTGCACCGAGAGCTTCGAGAGGAGCGCGATGATGGTCGCTCTGCCGCGGTGGGGAGCGGGTCGCTGACCGCGCGCGGTTGGGGGACACCGACAGCGGTAGCCGCCTAGAGCCACCTACGGAGCGGGAAAGCGATTCTGCCGCGCGGCTGGCGTCACGCACGGCGCTGCCCCTACCACCGCCTCCGCCCATCCAGTCCTCCAAGGGGTCCTCATAGGCACTCGGTGTAGCGCCATATCGAATGCTTGCGATAGAACTGAGCGTGGGGTCAGTAGGTGTTGTTGTCAAGGTTGTCCGGTTGTGACGCTGTGGCGTGGAGAGGGTATTCGGCAAACTCCGCCGGTCTCGAAACGAGAGAAAAGCGGTCTGGCCTTTCTCGCGAGATGACTGCATTCGTGATGACGAATAAGCACACAAGGAGTGGAGGAAAAAAAAAAGAAACACCGAAAGTGGAGGCACAACACGCCAGAGAGAGTCTGCGAGTCGCTTTCTTTTGCTTCTCTACAGAACGCACATACGATTGATTTGCAAAAAGCGAAATAAGAGAATGAGCAAGAAGGCAAAAGCTGTGAGGAGGGAAAAGCTTAGGAAACCACCGTCAACACCGAGAGTCCAGGCCCAAGAGATTGTACATTGTCATGGATGTCGGTCTGTATTGAATGCCTGTGCTATTTCTGATATGCCAATGAGAGAACTTCGATGGTCGTTGAACAGTCAACTGCAGCCTCTCATAACAACGGGTCTCGCACTGCAGTCCTTTCTGCGAAAAAAATGGCGCGTGTTGACCAGCAGATTTGTCCTCTCAAGGACTACGGCTGTTTATGAAGGCCTTTTTTTCATTTTCATTTTTTCCGGGGATAGCAAACCATCTATAACATATATAAACAACAAGTAAAAAAAGAACAGAGGAACAGTAGGTTCGCTTCTCTGGCACACTGTCGTCCACGTGCTCACAAGCAAGTCACGATGGCGCCAAAAGGTGTGCACAGGGGGGATAAAAAACAAAAACGATGAAACGGAATATAAACAACACTTGCAGAAAGGGCATGCACAGGCGCGCATCCGAGGACGAACGAGGCGATGCGAGTCGCACCAGCCTGACCACGCCCGGGGCCGACAGCAGCTCAAGGAAGGAAATGCAGCACATGTTTGTCACCACCTCAAGCCCTTCACCGTTCAACGGTTTGCCTGTCACTGGCTCAAGTAGTGCAAGGTAGGAAGAAGCGGTGCTCTTTTGGGTTCTTTTTCTGCTGATGCGCGGTCCATCACGCACGCATTCTGTTTAGCTACTTTTTTTTTTTTTTGCAGCGTACGCGCTGTGGTCAGTGTTCTCAGGCTGCCTTAGAGAGACGCTGGTTAAGAGTGGACGTGGCCGAGGCGTGCGCCACACCAGCCAACGGTCGCGGCGGGAGACGACCCCCAGAGGGTTGTGCGGTGGTTGGCGCCGTCACCGATCGCACGGGTGCGGCTGTGGTGGGATCTGCGTTGGCATCGCCCATGAGCGTGTTCACGCGTGCCTGAGGACGTACACGAGGGACTGAGGGCGGCGACGGACCCGCGGAGGCACTCGCCACGGCCTCCCCGCCAGCCGGGACCGGTGCACGGGCGCTCGCCGCAGTCGTGACTGGAACCTGCGCAGACGAAGCAGGTCGTTTGCTGGAGCCGACCATCACGGGCGGGGCTGATTTGTGTGCGATGAAGCGATGAGGAGACGGTGGCCCATCGCCGTTCGCAGGGGGTCTTGGCTCGCGAAGGCTGTGAGAGCCACCACCATTCGTCGCTTCGGATCGTTGCATGCCGTCCGCGTCGGAGTCTCCGCCCTCTTCTGCGTCGCCCATACCAAAGCTCACGCTAGCGGCACTGCGCTGACGGCCCAGATCGGAAAACGTGTTTGGCACGGCTTCACGCGCGTGAACGGCGTGCGAGGTCGGGCTGAGGCCATGCGGTGAGCTGTGGCGCGTGCGTATCGGGCTCGCACAGATGCTCTGCAGGCGCGAACCACCTAAACTGCCTTGCGCGGGGCTATCACTCCCAAGCGCGCGCTTATCCATCGGAGAGGCAAAGGTGCTGTTGCGCTGCATCGTCGCCACAGCCTGCACACGGACAAAGTCGTCTTGGTCTACCACGTTTCCAGCCGCGTCGGATGCTCTGCGCGTGGCGGCGCCGCTAGACTGCGTGCTCTGTCGGTGTCGCTTTGCCACCGCCACCGCCTCGTTGGAGATGGGAATGTCAACGTATGTCAACGGCTGCTCCAGGAAGGCCTTGGCGTGGGGTGTGTGTACGCACAGGAGCTTCGTGAGCGACGGCCCTACCGCGAGGCCCTTGTGGGCAATACCCGTGAAGGCCACAGGATCGATCACCGTGCACGGCACCTCCACCGACGTGCGCGATACTGCGCTATCCTCGCTCTCCGTCTTGCCAGTCCCTGAAGACCGCCGCGACAGCCGCGCGTTGGCTGCAGTCGTCCCTCTCGCGTTTCTCCCCGATGTCGACGACGACGCACTTTTTTGCTGCATCACAACGCTGTACGCAGACGATGGCTGCAGCAGTTGAGACAAGCAAATGACATCGAGCAAGCACTCTGAGTGTGACTCGCTCGAGGCTGAGGTGCTGCTTTGCACCGCCGGGGCCGCATTCACGGGAGGCACAGATGGTCGACTCAGCAAAACAAGACCTTGAACGACTGTGTAAGCCGTGTCCGCACCCGCCTCCGCGTTCACCTTGGCTTGAATCGCCTTCAGCGTGTTGCTAACAGAATGAAAGGGGAACGACGTGGGGGAAGACCCATCGTTGCTCGCGTCTGCCCCACGGGCGGTGGCCGATGTGTGAGGCGTCGCGCTGCTGTCGTACTTGGAGCTGTGTTCGCCAAGAAAGCGGAAGAGCGCGTCATCGATGAGCTGAGCACCGTGGATGGACGCGGTGATCGGCAGCAGCTCCACCACGTCCTCCCACACACCATACACAGCCAGCGAGAGGCGATGCAGATTTGAGGCGGCACGCTCTTTTTGCGACCAGAAGGATCGCAGCGCGGCACGAATAATTTCATAGCGTGTCCTCGGTAGTCCCTCGATTTCGGTGCCGAGGGGTGACGGGAGGGCGAGGTCCTCCTGATTCAAGGACGGATCCATATCGAGAAAGATAACGAGAACATCAGACCGGTTGAAGAGGTGCCTGTTAAGGTGCCAAGCGTCGTTGGACATCCTCGTTGTGTATGCTGTGTGTGTGTGTGTGTGCGGCACTTCTCAATGGTGTCACTCCAACACACGATAGAACTACAAAACAAAATAAAAGCCGAGAAAAGCAAAAATGTTGATCGCCACAGAGTATTCTACGGGAAGAAAATTGGCGGTCCCGTACACAAAACGTGAGGTGAATGGCCAAAACAAATTATGAGAAAGAGAAAGAATGGCTCACGTGGCCACGCCAGAACCGCCAGGTGCGCAAGATGGTCAAGAGGCGGAAGAGGCTGTGGACGAACCAAGATACACGGTACAAACTGCCAAAAAAAAAAGACAAGAGAGAGTGAAAAAGAAACTATGTTCAGGGAGAAAGCAAAAGGGCAACACTGCCTCAATCGTGAAAACAAGACAAGAGAAAGAGGAATAGAGGGAGGAGGAGAAACAGATCTCGTTCACCAAGGCGACCGACAGCAACTGCACAAGAACAGTTCAACGACTTCCTCTGTATTTTCTTTCGCTCCCTTCTTTTTTTTTTCAGTTTTTTTTTTCGGATTTCCCTATAGCAGTGAAAGCATATTCAGCAATGCATAAGCGTAACGTGAGTATAACACAAAAAAAAAAAAAAAAAAGAAGCAATGTGTGGTGGCAGACACCGGAAGGAGGCAGTTGGATTTGATAAGTGGAAGCAGTGGAAGAGCAGCCGATAGTTGCGTCACGGTGGTCTGTATGCGAGGGTGGGCGAGATGACTAAGCAGAGCCACACATAAAGGTATCACTATAGTTCTGCGTTATGTACCTGTAGCTCTGTCCTTGTCGTTCGTGTGTGTGAGTAAAGAAGAGCAACAGCAGCTGTGTATGGTACGACGACGACAGCTGTCTGAACTGAAAGTAAAGCGATGATGCTCAAAGATAGTGTCTCGGAGCTGTTGCTCAGAACAGTGGTGGGATCACATCACTGCTTCACAGGACCCTGTGAGCCGTCAACTAATATTTTTTTTTCCTTTGATGTGTTTGTTGATGTTTGTTTTGTTTTTCATTTACGACGAAGCTTCTTAGGAAATGTCGAGCTAGTTTCGGAGAGAGGGAGAGAGAGAGACGCGAAGGAAACAAACAGAAAAAAAAAGTGTATGTTAGACGCGCTCCTTTCGCGGACCTCACCGCTATAGGTTGCACCTAACGTGCAGTTCACTGACCGTATCACCTCTGAGCAACAATCAAAAGCTAAAAAAAAAAAATCTTAATCGGTTTAGGGAAATTACAGAGAACACGTTCACAAAAAAAAAACGCCAAGTATCTCAAAGCATGTCTTGTGCAGAACAAAAACAAAAATGGCAGGGCCGTTTTTTGCCCCACTGCTTGCTCACCGCCGTTTCGTGAAGCGTAGGAAGGCCGCGTTGCTCATGGCAGAGGTCGCCTCTCCGTCCTCCTCCCCGGCTCGGCTGCGACGGCTAAAGCTGCGTCCCTGTTGAACATCATCATTCATCATGCCACGCACGTCGTCCTCAGCGGCCTCCCGCTCATCCCGACGCCGGCGCTGCCGTTCCTTTCGCAGCCTGTCAATCTCCGCCATCGCCTGAGTTTCCTCATCATTGAGGTCATCTTCGTCGTAGGCGCCGAGCCGGTCATCGCGTGAGCGCTTGGCACGCTCGCGCTGCACAATGCGAGACGAGCGCATGGTCTGTTTACTCTTAATTTTATCCGTTGTGACCTTCTTGTCCCATTTGTTCATCTTCTTCTCGCGCATCACCTCCTGCTTGGACCTGAGCTCGCGCGTCATGGGTTTCTCCTTGTAGCCGAGGTCCTCGTCGACCTCCTCGTCCTCACCGAGAAGCAGACCGGTGGGGGCCTGCTCGCCGAGAGACCGATCGGCGCGACGCTGCTTCTTCTCGCGGATGGCCCTTGCGCGCCGGTTAAGGCGCAAGTTTTCATTGTACGCTGCCAGGCGATCCTCATCCACGCCAGCGACCTGAATGTCCATCGAGATCGTGTCCGGTGGCAGCTTGTCGAGCAAGTTGGTCACCACACGCTCCTTACGGTGACGCTCCGTTTCGTGGGGGTTGGCGTAGTAAAAGTCAGGGTTGGCCTCGCCAGAGCCCGGCACGAGAACCGACGTGAAGCCCTGCGAGTGCCCTACACCGAGGACATCTTCGAAGGGGCAGAAGCGCACCCGCTCAGCAATTTTGCCATAGCCGAGACCGAACTTCATGTATGGTGCGTTTGGCTTGTGCGAGGAGAACATGTCCTTCCAGATCTGCACATTGGTGCCACCACCGAGCGCGACGAGACCACCGCTGGATACATCCAGCGTGTTGAATGTGTACGTCACGGCATACTCCTCCAACGCCCGCAGCGTGCGGCAATCCCACACCTTGAGCTTGTGATCGCCTCCGAGGGTGATGAAGAAACGGCCGTTCGGGTGGAAGGCGATGTCCTCGATCACGCCTTGGTGACCCTTGAGCTGAACAAGAGGGTCCACGACGCTTGGAGACCAGAACTTCACGACGCCACGCAGATCGCACGAGGCGACAACGGCGTTGGACGGGTTCACGGCAAGGCACGAAGTGGGGTTGCGCATGACCGCGGGTACCTTCGCGCCAACCTCCTGACCTGTACTAATATCCAGGTACTGCATCACGCTGTACGTGGAGGAAGTCGCGCAGAGCAGCATATGCTTCGGCAGGTACGCCAGTCGATCCATGTTGGCAAACTTAGAGAGGATATGCATCTCCGTGCCCTCCTTGGTGTACATGTACACGTACTTCTTCTGCGCAACTGCCGTCATGGTGTGATCAACGAGAAACTTCGCATCACTCACCCTGTCTTTGAGCTGCGTCTCGCCCTCGAGCTCGAAGTTCTTCCAGCGCACGTTCGCCAGGTGTCCACGCAAACCTGCGAGCAAAAGGTGCGTGCCGTTCATCGAGAAATCGACCTTGTACGGGCCGAGCTTGTCAAGAGAAAGGTCGAAGCGCTTCTGCTGTGTTTGGACATCGACACCCTCTGCAATATCCCTCTGCGTGACGCGGTCAACGACCTCGTGGTCTTCCGTTTCGATGCCGGTGTTGGCATCCTCCATTTGCATGTACGTACTTATGCGAGCGAGCTGCCGTGGTGCGCGGCGGGCAGCGGACTCGCGTCGGCGGGTCTCGATGTTCTGCATGGCCAAGTCATCGGTCACCCACCTGCCGTTGACAAAGCGACGCTCCTCATTACCTTGGATTGTCTTGAGCTCCGCCTTACGCTCCTTCACCATGGCGAGCGTTTCCTTCGACGGCCGCGCCGAACGGCGAGCGGAGGTCGGTGCCGGAGCCGCGTCACTGGACATGATTAAAGGCTAAATAAATAAATAAAAAAAGAAAAAAAACAGTAGAACCAAACACACGAGGAGAAGAGCTGCTGGTGAAAACAAGCACACGTCCGAATGCCACTTTCTTTTTGTTTTGGGTTTCGCCTTTTCTTTTTCTGTTTGGTGAACAGTGTCGCGAAGATACCCAATTCACAAGAATAAAAAAAGTGTAACGTGGATAGAAGTGAGTAAAATAAGTGAAAATGGGGAGAGAAAAGTGAGAAAAGGTATGTAAACTCAGCACATCATGGCTGGGGAACCTATACAATTGCGGGTGCCTGTGTGATGCACATCCGTGGCCATTTCCACCGTCTTCAGCAGTCATAAAGAGAGCGGCGAGGCGCAGAGTTGCAGAGGCCACAGCGAGTAAACGTGTGCGCATAGAGGAAGACACATGCTTTTGAGTGTGAAGCCAGTCAAGGCAGCAGGAGAGGACGGCAAAACAGAGCTCTGCAACTTGAACGCGGCAATGTGCTGGTTGAACCATGGATGCTTTTCGTTGTTGTTGCTGTTGTTGTTGTTGTTGTTTTTGCGACGTTAGAGTGAGTGTTTCTAAAAGGTGGTCTGTTATATTGAGTCTTCTTTCTTCCGTGAGAGCCTCATCTGCTGACCTGATGGAAACTGATAACGTTCATCACAGAGGTAGAGATTGGAACAACAAATAGACAAAAACCAAGAGGATGTAGCGCAGTCACGAGCTAAGGAAAAAAAAGAGAGAGACAGAAAGAAACAATGCGATCCACTCTGCGAGAGAGAGAGAGGAGGAAAAGAGAGAGAACCAAAGCTCGGTCGAAACGTGGAATGACAACAGGTCATTTACTCCTCGTGGCGCAACATGTGTTCAAGCTGCTCGAGGACCTGATGGGATTGCACACAGTAATCGTCACGCAGCTGACGAAGGCAATAATCGTACTCACTGCCGACATTCGAGGTGTGGGTGCTGGCGGGGAGCTCTGTGAGATCGGCGCGGTGTGCGCTGCGACGCCGGCTACCGTGTACAGGACATGATGGGGCAGCATTGTCGTCCTGGTGAGGCGCCTGAGAGCCGCCGCGGTGGGATGAGGAGCCCGGGACGTGAGCCTGCTCCACGTGGCGAGCCGCTGCGGATGGAGACGTGGATCTCTGCCGGTGAGACGCACCACGGGTGGGTCGTGAAGGCGATGCACGAGGGTCGGTGTGTCTGGCCGTTTTGTGCGATGGATGCGCAGCCGCAGGTGCAGAGGCAGAGGCAGCACGTTGCCCATTGTGGCGCACAGTTCGCTTCTCATGTGGCACGACGAAGCGATTCGTCGCGTTCAGCGGCACACGCGCTGGCGTGCGACTGGTGAAGGGAAACGTGCCCTTGGCGCGGCGAGAGAGCACCGTCTCGCTGCCAGCGGTCACGTTCGAGGCGCTGAGCTGCGAGATGGAGTGATCATGGTTATCATGATTGTGAGAAAGATGTCGGCTGCCGCCACGCGCAGGGCCCACACGAGCTTGCGAGGAGGCCGCCCGTCCGTGATTATGACGCGGCTCCGGCTCTCGCAACTGGCACACCCACCCGCCCGCCACACGGTGGGCAGCGCTCTCCCTACGCGGTCCACGCCGCGATGCCGCGGTGCTGACCAGTGGAGCGGTGCACGGGATGCGTGTCTCACAGGCCGCCTCGCTGCCCTTCTCGGCTGAAGGTGGGACCTCAACACCATGACTAGAGGCCACCACACCGCCCTGTTGTGTCTCGACAATTTTTTGAGACCTATGAGAACGTCCTGCGTGTGCGTGCGGTTCCTCGTGGTCATTCAACCCGTGATGCGCCGCGTGACGGGGATGGCCCCGCTCCCTGTGAGGCTTCCCCCTCTCCAGTTCCTGTACCGTGCCCGTCAATTTGTTCGTCAGCTCCAGTGCACTCTCTAACAACTCAAGCAGCATCGCCTCGCGTGCGGTCAGGGGGGTCATCGGGGTGACCGGCGCGTACGGTGACGACGAGTAGGAACGACGACGCACCATCTCCCCAAGTGCAGCAGGGCTCAACTCCACCTCAGGCTGCGACACGCGACGCCAGCCGCCTATCGCAGCCACGCTGACACGGCGACTGACGCCATCTGTTTCCTCTCCACTTTGCTGCCCAGAGGTGACCGTCTCCGGCGCATCCGCGAGGTGATTGTCAGCCACGCCTTTCTCGAGGCCAAGGGATGCCGTGAACGGCGCGCGCGCGATGTCCGCGTCCGTGTACGCATACGGATCGTCTACTGCGTTCTTTTCCGTGGCAGTTTCCTCACAGGCCTCCTCTTCCTCGCCGCACACGGCGGCATCACGGTAGTCGTAATTAAAGGCATCTTCTGTGGTCGCTGCGACCTGCGCAGTCTGGTTCTCGACCAGCACCGCATCGCTGCGTGATTTCCGTCGTCGGAGAGGTGCGCCTGCAGTCCCTGAAACCTCTGGCTCTGCTGGCTCCGCGTGTGTCGATACAGCCGAGGCGTGCTCGGTCGCGGGGGCGGTTTCCTCCGCTGCGTCGGCGCTCACCAGAGCCACCGTAGGGACGACCCCGACGCATGTTTCCATGGGTTGCGCCTCCATCGGAAGAGCGTCGGCTGTGGCCACACGGGCAGCTTTATCGCTGATGGGCACGTCCTCGCATGACCCAACCAGATCACCCGACAGACTGCCTTCACTGGAGCTCATGTCAGTGCGGGTGTCTACAGAAGTCAAAAGCTCACCAAAACAACAACAAGAAAAAAAAAAGACGGTATACCAGCAAGCACACAGACACAAAATGTATCGAGTCGAAGAAGGAGACGAGACCTGTGCACAAACGTGTGACAAGAGCGTGTCTAGAATAAGTGAATTCCTTCAGTGCACTCTTCCGATAAAATAACAAGGTTTAAGAAAAGGGGAGACAGGAAGAACGACAGAAGGGCTGAAGTTAAGGGGAGAATTTTTTGCAGACCCGGGTGACCGCGCACGCTATCCACCGGCTCAAGTAAAGCGCGCGTTCTTTCCGGTGCGATAGTTAATAGGGCAGATACAGGTTTCTCTGAGGATTCAGACAGAAACGGAGGCAGGATTAGTTTAAAAGCAATGGATGATTTTCAACAACTTACGCGGTGCTCTCCAGGGGACAGGTATTTTTTTTTTCCTTTACGTGATCGCGTGATAGCATGTGGTGGTATTGTAAACACGCATAGTTAGGATTGTGTATTCACAAGAGAAAAACGGAACGAAGCACACACATCTGCAAACCGAAATGCCGTCACGAGTTGATGATCTTGAATGCGTCGCGTACATCCTGGCGAACGCGAATGTACCTTAACTTCTCCTCGTTGCTCATCAGCCTCAGCGTGCCAGACTCTTTCACCTCCTTGATGTGATCAAGCGGCATGATAAGCAAGCTGCTCGTCTCCTTGAGCATCTGAAACAGTGTCTCCACCACAGCCCCGCCCACGCCTGGCGTCGACGTCAGCGGAGTCATGGCCTCCTTGTAGGCCGTCACGTCCTGCTTGTACACCATCGCCCCGCGATCATTCGCGACGAACGTTTTCAAATGCGCTGAGATGCCACGGTAAAGACACACGCCAAGGGTGCGCACAAACGACGAGGGCCCGCCGTCACCGAAGAGGAGCTGCTGCAAGTTCATCGTCCGTGCACGTGCGCGAACGGCGTCGCGGCTGCTGACCATGGCCGTGGCGGGGCTGGCCATCATTGTGAATGTGCCGGCACTCTGGCCGAACGCCGTTCCGTCGCCGCCTCCATCGCCACCGGCGGCCAACGACTTCGCCCCTGGTGGAGAGAAGTAGCTGTGCGAAGACTGTTGAGACACAATGCTGCCCAACGTGGCGCCAGACGCGATCTGTGAGGCCGACTGCCGCTGCGGTACTTGGCCGTTCGAAAGGCGAATAAACTCCTTTGCTTCCTCGAACTGGCGAGTCACGTAGTAGCAGAACAACGTGCACGCCCGCGTGCAGGGCGGCGCAACGGTGTAGATGTCATCGTCCTTGCTCTTCTTCGGCACGTAGTCAGACTTGAGTTGGTAGTGTGTGAGAATCGAAAGCGACCGGATGACGATCGCCTGCAGACACATGTTGAGTAGTTTCTCCGAGCGCTCGTCGAGAGCGTCGAGCTGCCGCGTTCTGGCCTCGTCAATGTCTTGCACCAGTCGAGGATAGCCCTGCACGAGTGGCATCGTCGTCACGGCTATGCAATCACTCAAGCTCATCAGCGAAGACTGGGCGAAAAGGAGCATACGAAAGCCGCACTGTTGGGCCTCAGGCTTCGCCGGACGCAGCAGTTCCTCCTCTGTGCGAGGTTTGAGTCGCCAATTATCGCGGTCGCCTCGCACAGAGTCGAATGACTTCTTCAACTCGGTGTCAAGAAAAAGTCCGACGGCTTTGAGAGCTTCGTTGACCAAGTCGAACACATACGGACCGACAGCTTTAGGCAAGGCGTACACCTTCACACGCGATGCGACCTCCATCAAGTAGTCAATCATCTCCTTTGTCTTGGTCATGTGTGCCTCGCGGAGGTCGAAGAATTCGCCAGGGATGGGGTGTAGCTTGCGGGTGTAGCTCTCCTCTAAGAGGGTATAGTACCGCTGCAGCAGCTCCAGCTCAGTCCGTGCATTGCTGTACGCAGCGCGATCTGGGAAAATGGCATCTGTGAACTTGGTCAAAAAGCTTATCTCGCCTTCGTCGAACATGCTCTTGAGGCCTTTCAGGTAATCCTGGAAGAAGGTGAAGTACCGGACCTTGACGGTGTGATAGTACGCCACCGCATCCGCCACGCGCGTCGCACTCCTCCGCTTCGTACGCGGTGAAAGGCCACCCTCGGCGTTGACGAGAAATGTCATGTGCGTCTCCGCGAGTTTTATCTGCTGCACAATAAAAGGCTTCACCACACCGTCGGTCACCTGCGAAAGAAGTTGCTGCCGCGCGGTGCTCGTGGTGCCGAAGATCGTTTCCACCGTGATGACATCTCGACGAACGCGGTCCGCGAGGAATCGGAAGGTTTCGCCGAGCTCCTGGTCGGTGTGCTTGCGAAAGTGCTCCATGGCCAACACTGGCGCGGGATTTGGCAACGGCGGCTGCCCCGGCAGCGGGCGAGGGCTGTGCTCACTGAAGAGAGCGACACCAAGGTCGTTGACGGAGCGGGCGAAGAAAACGGCCTGCAAGGTGTCGGTGGAGGGCGTGAGCGCACTATAGAGGCGCGAGATGAGTTCCATCGTCTTGAGCGTTGCCCGGCCGTATGTTTGATGCGCGGCTGTCTGCGGATCATTGTCGTAGAAGTTGTTGAAGCACGTCATCACATGGAACAGGTCCGAGACGAGCTCTTGTCGAAGCCAGGTGATGTACGTTTCAATGTTCCCAACATTACGCGCCAAGTCGCCGAGCTCGGAGGCGAGGAGGTGCAATTTCTGACACCATTCCACTTGCGCCTCGGTGCAGCTACGAAGGGCAAACAGCTTATCGAGTCCAGCCGCAACAGCAGCAGATTCTGTGCGATGTAGTTTGATCGCCGCGCTGACAATCCCGTTGACGCCGACACGCTCGTCCTCGCTGTCCGACTCGGAAGAGAGAAAGTCACTGCCGCTGCTCTCCCCATCCTCGTCGTCTCTGCCACTCGCACCAGCTTCGCTTCCGGCCCGCGACCCACGGCGGCTCGTCGCGTTGCTGTTACCTTGTGATCGTCTTCGCAGCACACGGCGTTTGCCGGCGCGCTGAGGCGTTGAGCTCGCACCGGCGGAGCGCTTCTCTTTCACAGTCACGATGTGCACGCCACCCGCCGCATCACTCGGGTCACCATCACGGCCCTCCGTGCCAGCGTTGCCTGTCACCACAACGGTGGTAAAATAACGCGGATTAAACGCAGACACACGTCCCTGTGCCCAGCGATCTGTCACCGCCGTGCGCTGCGATTCGCGTGCCTTGCTGAGGGACTTGAGAACGGACACCAGTTCTTTCGGGTCCATCGCAGTAAAGGCGCGGAAGAACTTGAGCAGCTGCGACACCGCCTTACCTCTCTGCACGCGTGCATTGGATTGCGACAGATGCTGCTCAATGCCGGCGGTGGTCGCCTGTGCGTTACCGACGCGGTTCTCGTACGCTTGCAGGCGTGCCGATGTCGCCTCCAGCCCAAGACGCACTGTTGCCAGCCGTCTCTTGGTGCTGATCTCAATCCGCTTGCTCCGGACCTCTTGGTGGCGCAAGGAGGCCTCCTCGCTGAGAAATAACCGGCTGATCTGCTCGGTCGCACCCTCGAGTGTCGCGGTGACTTCTCCCGCGAGAGTCTCATAGTCCATGGCGGCCAATTCCTGAGAAAGTGTCTCCTTGTTCGCTAAGCGCACATTCGATGCGGCCTTGCCATCGCCAAAGAGAGAGCCACCATCACTGCTGCGGAGTTTGGCGGTCGCCGCGCTACCAGCCGCACTCGCCCCATCACCGCCTGTCAACTCGACGAGGCGTTGAAGGCTCTGATATTTGGCGAGCAAAGGATTGAGCAGGCGACTCGTCACCGCGTTCACGAACGTCGGCGCGGAGAAGTTGACCGCACTGAGCGTTTCCCTGTCCACAACAACCGGTGTGGGCTGGGAGTGTGGGGTGACGGCACTGAGGCTAGCACGACGACCTGCGCTCGTCTTGTCCTTCTCTGAAGTCACAGATGGAGCCGCAGCAGCGGAAGCGGCCGGTTCCCGCTGAGGCGAAACACTCCTTCGCCGTGTGATGACGCGAGCGCGAGCGGTACTGCTAGGTGGGATCAAAGAGGGTGTTTTGGCGGCGACGGGTCCAGGCGGTGCGGCGGGTGGTGTCGTCGGAGGTCCTTGGTTGACTCCTTTTCGCCTCACGATACGTGTT
This sequence comes from Wallacemonas sp. 195SL, assembly GCA_030849605.1. Classification (NCBI taxonomy): domain Eukaryota; phylum Euglenozoa; class Kinetoplastea; order Trypanosomatida; family Trypanosomatidae; genus Wallacemonas; species Wallacemonas sp. 195SL. The sequence continues at coordinate 95,562 of JASANS010002459.1, read as the reverse complement.
GGCTGTGGAGAGGACATGAACAACTGTCTAAACTGAGGCAAGTGAAGCAAGAGAGGTACAAAGTAGAGCAAATAGAGAAAGAGCAAAGTAGAGCAAAGGCAAAAAAAAAAAGGTGTGGCGCTCGTAGAGAAGCAGGTCCACTGAAACTAGATTCGAGCGAAAGCTACACAACGCGGAGCTCAAGTACGGTAGCACGCTCATGTGTGAGAAAACCATGGCAGGAAGAACAGTAAGAGGTGGAGAAGAAAAGAGCGTGCGAGGTGGCGTTGATGTCAGCAGAGTCTCAGAACAAGGAAGTGGCTTGATGGGAGAATGTCAGCACGGGGAGAAGGGACAGAGCCGGAGTCAACCGTTCACATCCGAGTGCGATCTGGCGTCCACAAGCACACACACAGACGCATATATATATATATATATATATACATAGAAACACAAGGGTGAGAAAGGAAGATGGGCAATATGAGCATCAGACCAGCTTTCGCAAAGCCGCCTGCACACTTTGAAGACAGATCACCAAAGAATCGTTCTTGCTGACTTTCCCTCCCCTTGTGCGCGAGCGTGTCCCTTGTTCTGTCTCTTTCGTTGTTTCTTGTTGTTGCTTGCATTTCTTTTGATTTAAAAAAAAAAGATTACCCTTGTTCTACGCCATCTTGCACCAGATGCCGATACACGCAAAAAGAAAAAAAGATGATAATAAAAAACAAACAGCTTAATAAATAAGACAGACTTGTGTTGTTTATGCCTCGTTTGGCATCGGAGAGCCGCGACGCTTAGTTCTTCTTTTTCTTGCTCGCGTTGCCGGTCGTGGAAGGCTTTGGTGAAGGTTTCGGTGAAGCCTTCGCCGCTGCCTTAGGCTTGGCAGCACCAGCACGAGAAGACGATTCCGTCTGTGTCTTCGAGCGAGCCGGGTAGTGCGGCGCTGCGCGATGACGACGGCGGCCAAGGCCAGCGCAGCGCACAAAGCACTTGATCCAGACGAACACCAGCACAGCCATGAACACGAGCACGCCCCAGAGCACAAACATCACGACAATGCCGTTGTAGAAAGAGTCGCCCGCGTCTTCGCCAACGACGTCAAAAAAGGCATCACCGGCGCGACCGAGTGCATCCCCGTACTGCCCATTCTGGAGCATCGTCTTGTACTCTGAGAGAGCAGAGAAGTAGCCCTTGGGATAGCTCAGTGCATACATGTTCCACAGAATGAATACGCGCCACCAGACCTGAAAGATGAACGGCGGTGCGAACAAACCGACGAGAAGAAGAGGCCAGAAGACAAACATCACCCACACACCAACCGCGACTGTCAAGATAGGCACCAAAGCGTATCCGAACCCGCGAGCACAGAAGGTCAAGTAGGTGAGGAAATCGGGCTGGCTGCCATCCTTCATGGGGCTTCGTGCCTCGTTGAACTGCGACTGCGCCCGCTCCGTGTACGCGTACACAAAGTCCCAGATCGCCTCGTAGGTGGGCTGCCAGAGGTCCATGAGATACTGCACAACACCCTCGCCCGTCTTCACCATCAGCATCGTGCTGCCTTGAAGGATCGAGAAGTGGCGTGTCCACGTTGCCAAATACCGGCTCTCCATCTGCATGGCGCGTGTGAACTGCTCCTCCAGTTCACCCATGACCTCGTGGATGCAAGTCTTCGGCACATCGCCTCCAAACTCACGCATCACCTCCATCACACCTTCCTCGGCGTTCGACTCAGCCTGAGCTAGAGCCTTCTCCGCCTTCTCCAGATTGGCTGGGGCATGAGAGCGGGCCTCGTTGACATCCGCACGTGCACGGCGCACCTTTTCACTGGACGCCATTGCACATGTGGACATGGCGTTCAGGTACTCACGGGTCACAGCCGCACAGCCGTCGGGGTGGATCTTGGCACTGTCATGAATGCGGCCGACTCCCTCGTAGACCAGAGGCTCCTTGATGGATGACGCTGCGAGTGCCGCCGCGGCGACGCGCTCGGCATTGGCTTCAGCCTCCTCCATGATCTTGCGCGCAGTTTCCTCGTCCATCTTGTCTTCATCATTTTCGAGAATGACATCGGCTTCGACGGCGACCTCGATCGGGGCGCCCGTGTCGGCGTCCACGGAAGCCTCCACAACCACGGCCTCCGCGACCACTTCGGGGAGCTGTGCATCTACGTCGGCGTTGTCCACGTCCTCTGCGGTGACAAGCACAGCAGAGAGTGCGAGTATCAGCAGCGCTGCGAGGAGAAGCAACCACACGGTGCTGCGCCTCGTGTATCCGTTACGAGGAGAGGACATGGTTACGTCTTGTGCCTGCACTGTTGTTGTTGTTGTTGTGTTTGGTTGAGATAAGTTGATGTTACTGTGGTATCTTGATGATGTCTTCGCTGAGAATCACTCTTGTCTGATGCAAGCAGTAAATCGTACTGCACAGAGAGTGTCTATTACGTTTTCTTTTTTTTTCTTGTCAGAATTGAAGGGCGAGCAAGTGGGAGAGAAACATGGGTAATGCAGCAATGGAGAGAGAGAGAGAGAGCCTGCATCTGTTGTAAGGGGTTGAAACTGCGCACACTCAGCTAAAAGCGTGCTGCCATTGACACGATGAAGCCCCTCACATGGCATTCGCCTGCCGTTCTGTTGTTCGGCAAGTGCCGAGCGCGCAGCAGACCATTTGTTGTTTACGACGCGGGCCCCTCAAATAAAGCACACATGACATTACAATTGGAAGGGATATCAAGAAGAAAAGGAGGAGATGAGAACACAGGCGAACTCTGCGCTCCACAGCCTCTAGATGCCTCTGAACATTTGTACATTCTCTTCTCATTCCATGTTGTTGCATATTCAAATCTACGTGCGTATGTGTGAGTGTTTTTATTGCCGTGGTAGATAGCTGCAGTGCTGTGCTTGAGATTTTGTCTTTCGTGATTGCTTGTTCTTGTGACTCTAACGCCGCACAGAGACCGTGGAATACTTCTTATCAGAGCTTGCAACATTCTTGCCCAGCTTGCCAGCTCTGTAGGCCGCATTGATGATGTCAATGAGTTCATCCTTGTCGTCGAAAGCGAAGAAATTAATCTTGTTGTTGTTGCCTGTTCCCACATCCACGCGTATGTGTGTGTTACGGTAAAAGCACATGACCGCAAAAGGATCGCGATCATGGCCGAGTTCGTAGAGGCTATTAAATTCCGTGACTGCTGTCGTGTCCACGGCGTAAATCAGTGCGTACTTCCGCACCTTCGGTGCCACCTCCGCCAGCATCGCATCCATCTGCATTGTCGCCAAGTAATGAGACGAGGCCGCCTTGCGTGGTGACGAGACGGACATGGACAGCATACCAGACTCACCGCCATCGACACGCCGCCGCTTCACATCCAGGGAAGGGTTCTCAAGCGCATCGAGGGAAGACGAAGACAGCGTTGTAGCTTTCAAGTCGGCCTCCAGGACCTCTTGTGGAGGGTTTTCAAAGGAGCTGAAGCGCACCACCACCAGCTTGTCAGCAGAATCGAGGACAATACGTCGGTCCACATCCCACGCCGACGATAATCGCCGCAGCTCCATTTATTTATTTATGTTGTGTGTGTGTGTGTGTGTATGAAAATACAAATGTATATATAACGTTCAAAAGGCTAGCGGGTGGGATCGAGAAAGTGACAGGTCACAGTGAGGCAGCGAAAAAAAAAAGACGCAGCAGGGCACATGAGTTGAGAGAAAAGCAGGAGATGAAATGACATTCAAGAGGAGAGGAAAGAGAGATTCGAGATCTGTTTAGGTTTCTTTGAAAAGAAAAAAACAAAGTAAATGACTCCTTTTGAACACAAGCAAGACAACGACAATTGTCAAGTGATTCACGCTGGCTGCAAAAGAGGAGAGAGCGACAGAAGGACCAGCAGCTTCAGGTGCTAACGCAGCTTTTCAGCAGCGTCAACTGGTGCTCACTGTTTTTGTGGCGCACTCGCACGTTCTACATTCCCTGGTCATACCACGCTTGCGTGTGACTGCAGTAGTGGTCTCATTCGCAGAGACCACAGGAGCCACATACGCGCTCTGTGTGGGATCATGTTCTGGTGATCAAATCAAGGTACAGGGTAGATACTTCACAATTGTTTGACAAAAGATCGGCGATAGTAAAAGTAATCTGAAAGTAGAAACAACCAAACGAGGAGGAGGGAAAAAACGGGCACCGAAGATGCAAACAAACAAAAAAAAAACAGAAGAGGGAAAAAAGAGTGGGAATCAACAACGAGAAAACGAGAACGATAAGAATAAAAAAGCAACTAGTTAACGCAAAAAAGAAATAACGCATCTGTGCACACCACGACTGCGAGACGCCTTGTGAAGCAGCAGCGATGGTGCGCGGGTCATGTGGGATCCATTCTAGCACAATCTGCCTCCTCCCAATTCATTCTGCGCCACTGTTGCCGACAATCGCCTTCACTGATGTCAGTGCGCTGATGAGATATCAATTGGCGCATGGAGCTATTTTGAGTTGCCATTGAGCAACCGGGGGAGGGACGTCCTTTTTCTCCTCATTTTTCTTATTGTGTTTGTTTATTGGTATTTGCTGCTGTTGCAAACGTTGTTAGCGCGTTGTTGTAGGCACCAGACGCGCGCACTCAAGCATCTTGTCCATCACGGACTGAGTCTTCCACGACACCACAGCCCAGAAGCGGGCCTCTTGCTTCGCCACGAGCTGGCCTGTCTTCTCGTCCTTCACGAGCAAAGTACCAACATCGCGCCACATGGCATCGCGCTGTGTACGTGTCTCAAGGTCATCTGGAGACTCATGCACAACTGTCTTGACCGTGTTGTACGAGCCGCCATGACCATCGTTATTGCAGCACGTGTAGTGCTCCTCCACCCAGGACGCGACCTTGTTGCTGATGGGATGAACAAAGTCCACCTCTTCGAGCAGCGCCGTCTTGGTGGCGATGCGCAGGGTCTGCTCCACAGCTGGCCCAAAGCCGCAGAACATGGATGCACTCGTTTGCGTCCCATCTTCGGCCTGAAAGAATAGCTCTCCGGAGAATTCAAGAATGGCACCCTTCTCGCTCTGTTTGATGATGCGACCGGTGACTTGGACAGGCATGTCGTAGTTCATGAGCTGCAGAGTGGCGCGGATGTTGTACCAGCCGACATCACCAAGGGCACCGTGCGGCTCCAGGCCAGGGTCCATGCGAATATCACTCGTCAAGAACTTGTCATCGACAGGAATGGTGAAGTTGCTGCTGATCCGCTTGGCACCACCGGCTTTGTTGACCGCCTCCACGAGCTTGGCAATGCGGGCACCGTGTGAGAACATGGTGCCGTCCATGTACAGCAGCTGCTTCACATCCAAGCATTCAATCCACTCGCGGAGCTGACCTGCGTCCGTCGCACACGGCTTCTCGCCGACAACGTGCTTGCCGTGGTCAGCGCACTTGCGCACCCACGAATCGCGCGTGGTGACTGGGATCGGGATGAACACCACATCGACCTCGGGAGAGCTCACGACGTCGTCGTAGGACACCACCTTGGGGCGGTCTGCTTCGTCAATGTGCAGTTCGTCGCAAACACCGTCTACAAATGCCTTGCCTCGCACCGCATCGCGGCAGCCAACGCAGGTCACACGCCCGCCGACCTTGTGAATGGAGCCCCAATGCTGCCAGGCAATGTTAGCCGCACCGAGAATACCGACGCGAATACCCTCCATTTCTGTAGAGATCGCAAGTGTATGTGTGGCGGTGAAAGAAGTTGTTTTTGAGTGGTATGTGTGTCTCTATGTGCGTGAACGACCAGAGAAACAACAATAAAAAAAAAGAAATAACGATAAAAAGTGGTGATGGGGAAAACGGGTAACGCTAGATGCAAGTGTTCTTTTCCGGCAGGTGCTACTGTTGTTTGTGTGGTGATTGGTATTTGTTTGTGATGTTGTATGCTTCTTTCGATACGATCATATTAGCAACCCAAGGTCACATCAATGTGTTCAGACGAGAGAGAAATAACGTGGAGAGATAGGGGCAGAATAAGGATCAGAAAAGTAGAAGTAGATGGCACGTACCTATTCTTCATTCACAGAAAATGAAGGCGGTCGGGAGAAACACGGAGGGTCAGCAAGTAACACCCTGCCCGAATCTGGCACACGAGTGTCATTGAACACGCAAACGCGCACAGCTGGTAGGAAAAGGGGCTCCATTCTGATATTCAGTCATGTTTATCAAGTACCTGCACCTCAGAAGAATTGTAATCTTTTTTTTTTTTTTTTGATGTGCGCACGGATACCAAGCAAACAAATGGCAGGTTGGGTGGCAGAGATATCCCCTCCCCCCCCCCCCCACACACAAGCAGCTTTCTAGCTCTTTCTATTTGTATCCTTCTCACACACACACACACACACACACGCAGACTAAGACCTATCTCAGTGATGCTGTGGCGCTGCGCAATGAGTCCACCACTTGCTGCGTCACGTACATGGATTTGGCAAGCTTCGCAGCCGCTTCCGTGTCCTGCAGAGGGAACCGAGCCGGCTCAGCCCGCTGTCTAGACGTGCTGCCAGAGCGGGTATAGCGAGAGTACGTCGATGTGGTACTCGCGCCACCACCAAGGCTGCCCCGCCGCCCGCCGGTCGTTGCCGCCGCTGCGGCTGTGCTGTCGTCAGTGCCGTTGCCGCCACCGGCCACGGTGAGACCAAGCGCGTGCCTCAGCCCCATCCACAGCTCCGTATCCGGCTGAAGACGGGCAGGCAGCAGCGCCGTGTGCACATCTCGGCGGCGGCACCGCAGCCCCAAAGCGCTGCCCACCGCACTCGTGTGCTCTATAACGGTATAGGTTGCGGCAGTCTGAGGCAAAGCAGCGAACCGCCGCGCCTCCGAAGACGCCTCATTAGACAGTAACGCAGCGGCCTCCGACAAAGCAGGGGGTGGCGGTGTTGACGCAGGTGAGGAGGAAGTGGAAGAATGGGCACCACGCCCGTCCGTCGTGTCCTCACGCGTCTCCGCGCCTGGTGTGGTCGCCTTCAAGTCTGTCTTGACGGCGTCACTCGTGAGAGGGAAAATAGGTGCGGAAATGTCAAGGCTCGCCTTGGTGCCGTTGGCAGTGAAGTGCTGTGTCAACGGTGCTCGCGGGTCATTCGAGACGTAAAAGCGTGCGGGGATGATGCGCGGGGCGTGGCGCCGCTGCGTTTCCGTATCCGTCGCCCGCGGCGCCATGTCCTTCTCGCCCTCCGAGGCAGAGGTGCTGTCACCACCGCCACCAGCACTTCCGCCCCCAAACCCGCGTGCCCGACTGGAGAGACTACCGATAGAGCTGCGGCGGGCACCACTCGTGAGCCGCCGCGCGGCGAGGGCCTCCTCCTCCTCGGCCAGCGAGGGGAAACGAAAGTATAGCGTCCCCTCCACGCTGGACGGTGCGCCAGAGGTCTCATCACGTGTCAGCACCGTCGCCATCACCGCCACCGGCATGGCCCAGTCGAACAGGGCCAGGTAGAAGCTCGCGGCGTGATACGCCACGTCGCCAAGCACACCAAATCCGAGCGTGTCTTCGCTCACCTCGCCACTGTCCACGCCGTGCGAGGTCCCGTCTTGTTCCGCAGGCACAACGCCGCCGCTGCTGCTGCGGGGTGTGGAAGCGTTGTCTTGTCTGCCGCTGTTCATCGGGGTAGAGGGAACGCTGCTGTCAGGCTGTGACGTGGTGTTGCCATGCGGAGGAAGCGTGCGCGTCGAGTGCGCAGGCGCTGGCGGAGGTGGGAGGTGACACAACATGGGGTGTGCCGTAGCGAGTTGCGAGGAGGGCTGTGCTGAGCGGATCTGCGTGACCTTGCTGCACGTCTCCGTGGTGGTGCTGTCGTCATTCTCGCGCGGCACACAGAGGTGAAGGCGGAGATGACACAGAGTGCCAATCTGCGACGCATACTTCGTCTCGAGGCCGGCACTGGCGGTACCGTCCGCGCCGTCACCGCTGCTGCCAGCACCACTACCAAACATGCCGCGACCTCGTGCTCTCCCCGAGGAGACTGTCCGTCGACCTCCGATACGCACTGGCGAGCGGGCGGTGGAGCTCCGCGTCGCCGTCTCTGCCGCCACGTTCAAAGGAATGCCACACAGCCCGCGCACGGCTTGCAGCCAGCCCGTCTGCATGCCCACCCCAGCGCTTCGATCCATGAGGCACACCTTGGGCTTCTGCTGCATCGACATGGCCTCCACGTAGGCCGCCACGGAGGCCGCGTTGGTTGCGGCTGGAACATCCAGCACGACGTGCTTGCCGCGCTCAACGCACTGCAGCACAAAGGCCTCAAGACCGTCGTTGGGGTTGGTGCCAGCCGCACCGTTGTGAATGCTTGAACCGAAGGCACTACCCGATCGTGCTCTCGCAGTGCCAAAGGTGCGCCCGCTGTTGAAGCCTCCGCTTCCCGATGCCGAGGTGAAGGCCCCTGTCGCTGTCGCGTTGTTGGCTGGCACAGCAGGTGTCTTTGCTGGTGAGGGGAAGGCGCGGGCGGCGACGTAGACCACATCGACTTCGTCAAAGTACGGGAGGCTGATGAGCTGCGTCCAGGCGCAGACTTGCACGCCACGCAGCGCGGGGTCCTCTGTGGGAGCGGCAGGCGCCGAGGGTTCTTGCGGTGCGGCCGTGGGGGTTGGCTGAGAGCCGCCAAAACGACCCATCGTGCCCAGCCCTGCACCAGCACCACCACCGCCAAGGAAGCTCCACGGATTCACGCCGAGCCCAGGTGCTGCTGTCTTGGCCGCGGCAGCCGCGCTCTCCTTGGTTTTCTTCTGCGCCTCCGTAAGCTCCTGCGGGACGCCAAACGCGTCAATACAGCCCTTCACGAACGCCGCCGCGGTGTCCTTTAGTGTGGTCTCGGCCCGGGCATCGACCTCTTCGCTGAGCGCATCCGGACCACCCGCGACAACAACAACGTCGAAGCCCGACTGGTGCAGCGTCCACCACGACGCCATGGCTGCGGCCGTCGTGCCCACGACCGCCACTTTGGGTCGTGATGGTGGAGGTGGTGCAGGGGTCGGAGAGACACCGAAAGCAGACTTTCCTGCCAGACCAGGTGAGGCAAACGCACTCGTTCCACCAAAGCCCACGCCAAGGCCGCCGTAGGGGTTCGCACCCGAGCTCGTGCTCATCTGGCCAAAGAGGCCTGTGTTTCCCCCGGCAAGCCGCTCCATCGCACTTGAGTACGCGTTTCCGGATGAAAAAGCACTCTTCGTGCCGCCACGGTAATTGCCAAACCCATAGCCGCGGCCAGCGCCACCGCTACCAGTGTCGTTGCCACGCCCACGTGCACCAGAGAACATCACTAGAAAAGTACGCGTCTAATTTGGCAAGTGGATAGAAAAAGAATGTGAAATGAGTGCGCCAGCTTAATGGTGGAAGGGGAGGGGGAGGGGGCAGGGAGAAGTGATGCCGTTTCTTTCTAGATGCAAAGTCAAATAATTAAAAAGACAAACAAAAATGACAATAGAATCTCGTTCAGCGAGACAGACCCGTACGCTGAAAACTGACAGAGCTGTCAAGAGTAACTGTAAGAGAGAGAGGGGGGGAGGAGACGCAAAGAAAAAAGAGGAAGAGAAAGAAGCATAAATCGATAGAAGTAGCGGATTGTGTAAAATACCTTGCATGCATGCCGTAAACCTCAGTTGATGTACTCTCGCCTTTACCGGATGTGTTTATGAAGGCGATCCCATTTGAGGGTGTAGTAAAAAGGCAGCGGTTGCCTTACGAAGATGTCAAGACAGGAGAGCAAGGGGGGGGGGGGGGCAGCACAATTTCAAAGCAGACCCGAGCGATCTGAGATCACTTGATCGGGAAACAAAGCAAACAATGCAGAGGATCACACATCTTCCCGGGGGGAGGGGGGAGCACCGCTACATCACGGTTAGCTTTTCCTCTGATTTATCTCAATGTAGTCACTATTTTCATTTTTTGTGTGTGTTGGTCGCATCGTCAAGCGCCGAAATAATGAACGAGCGGCGCAGCAAACTAACGTCATAACAATTAAACACCGTGCACAGCGATACTGTATTCGAATATATATTGTTGTTGTTTGTTTCTTGTGATAGCGGTCCTTGAAAACTCTCCATTTCTGTCTCTCTCTTCCTTTGATGTGCAGTGTTCCAGTGAGCGATACTCGAAAGAGAACAAATTTGCTCTCATCAACGGAAGTTTGCAGGAACATAGGACGAAGAGGGGGGAGAGACAGAGAAACAGAAGACAAAGCCCACGCAGGCAGGTTCCCGGTACATATATTTATGGCTCTATGAACAGCACGGCCAGAGTGTCTTTTCACGCGGTGTGCTGAAAAGCGGCTGTTCGTGCAAAAGGACCCTTTTCTTGTTCCTTCTATCGTATGTTCGCGTGAGTGGAAATGGTCTTCTACTTTTTTTCTTTTTTTTTTCTTAAACGTGCATGCACAAGCATTGTCTGTGCTTGAAGTCCGAAGACACCACCAGAATGACAAAAAAAATCGAAACACTCAATTGGCGACACCTTATGATCCATTTTTTTTTCTTTTTTTTTCTATTTCTCTCTATGGAATTCACTTCCGCTTCGACGCCTGCTCCACCGCCAAGGCCTCCTGTGTAGCCCACTGCAGACGCCCAAGTCGCTTATACGCTCCCCACCACCCAGACTCACTGGTTTGCAAGATCTTGGTGGGGTCAAACGTGGCCCACTTCTCTGCGCACTCGCCCTGGCGATACTTCTGAGGGCACTGGCGGCTCGCCTCCTCCCACGCCTTGAGCATTTCTTCCATCGCCGGCCGCTCCAGTCCGGCCGCGTCGCGGAACTGGTGTCCTATTCGAAAAGCGCACAAGCCCAGGCCGATCCATGTGCGCCACTCCCCCACCTCCGCCTCCGAGGCGTGCCGCAGCCACGTCGAGGCATTCTGCACCGCCTCCGCCGCGTTGCGAGGAATGAGCACAGGCGTAATGGAGCCAGGTCGGACGCGTGCCCCTGCCGCACCATCACCGCTGGCATCCAGGCCGTGATCCTGATCTGCCGTGCCGTCAGCGCGTGCACCGTAGGTCTGCCACGGCGCACGAAAGGTCAGCACGCGAGAGAAGGAGCCAGCATCCCGCACGCACACTGAGTGCAGCGCCGCCTCCTCTGGCGGTACGTGACCTTTCGGAAACCCAATGTTCCATTTGCTGCCGTCCAAGACCGCCATCGCACTGGTGCGGTTCTCTTTCATGCAGCTGTACATGCGCAGCATGCCGTTCGCGCGGTAAATCTGCATGTCTACCGTTGGAATTTTGTCCTGAAAGCGTGCGAGGAAACCATGCACGGAATCGTAGTCCGCGAACGCGACGTCCTTGAGCCGTGTGTGAATGTGAAAAGAGGCCTTCTTCAAGTTTGGTGACTGCAGAACAACTTGTTTCTCGATCTTCTCGCCTGTCTTCTCAAGCTCAGCGAGCACGACCGTCATAACGTCATCGAGAACTTTTTGTTGAAAAGGGCGAATCTTGGCCATGCTCCACTCCTCCTTCGGCACGGCACAGTCGACATCCATGACCAAGTCAATTGGTGTGTGACGCCGGCCAAAGACAGCGTGCACTGTACGAATCGTATCCGGCATCGACACAATCGCCGCGCTCGCCACCTCGAGCGGCGTACCGGGCCAAGCGAAGAACTGGCAACCACCCGAAGGCAGACGACGGGCAAAGATGGCATCGGATGGGGAGCACAGCGAGAGCACCTCGTCAATCTTGAACCCCTTCACCATCGCCGTCTTGTGTGCGCCTGCGGCACCCGCGCTGCTCCCGCTTCCATCGGCGCCACCGTCCTGAGGTGAAACGGCGGAGGCAATGCCGCGCAGCTCACGCGTCAGCTCGTCGCCGGTGTGTACGGCCCCTGTTGTGGGCTCAGACGACGCAGCGCTGTCCTTCTTGGCCGTACTGCCCTTTACCACCTTCTTGCGCACAATCTTTTTCACGATCTTCTTCTTTGGTGTGGGCGGTGTGATGGGTGCGTGAGGAGCTGCGGACGCTGCGGGTGAGGCGGGCCCGGTTCCGTCTGCTGCCGCGGAGACCGAGTTCATCGGCATCGCAGAGCGTACCGTGCTTGAGGATGTGTAACCACCCGCGGCAGCGGTAGAGGCAGCGCCTGTCACAGTGCGGCGATGCACGGTAGACTTTGCTAATGCGCAAGCTGTGAAACGCAGCATTTCCTTTTTCACTTCTTTACTTATTGCTGGTGGAGCGAGCAGTTGTAATGTTCCTTCCTTTCTTTCTTTTTGTTGTTGTGTTGTATTGTATTGTATTGTGTATGCGTGCCACAATCTGTGTTGGACGTGAACTATTTGTAGCGAATGTATGTGCGCACCCTATTATGCTCGTGAAGCCTCAACCAGCTGAGGACAGCTACCGCGGAAACCGAGGAGAGAAGAGCAAGAAAAATTGTGGTAGAAACAACGGGAGTATGCATCAGAGAAGCACAAAGGAAGATGAGAAGAAATAGGAGAGCAAAGGGGTCAATGAGAAAATGAGAGAAGCTGGGCTCTGACAAGTTGAGGGTGATTATTCTGCGTACGCATTCTCCGCACACGTCGGCGTTCGTCTGTGTGTGTGTGTGTGTGTGTGTGCGCATGCGTCGGGCAGGAGAACAGCTGATGAGAAGGTTGTCAATGAAGATGACACAAGCGAGACACAAAATGTGAATAAAACACTGCTGTTCAAGGTGAGCATTCGGCAGTTCTAGAACACAGTAAAGCCAAGCACTGTGTGCACACTGAATATTTCGCTCTCTCGGTGTCTCGTCACATTTGGCTTTGAATTAACTTGTGTGCCTCTTTTTATCTTGTTCGCAGGCAGCTCTGTAGAGTAAGTAACACAAGGAAAAACATTGATGGTTAAGAAAACAAGAAACAAAACAGGGCCACGCGGAAAATGAGCGGGGCCCAAAGTATGGAAATAGATAGTGTTCTTTTCTTTTACTCTTTTTCTTCTTTGCAATAAAACGAGTACTTAAATGGGCTCATCGTGGAGACGCAATATATTGGGAACTTTGCTGCTTGTGCGGGACATGACCAGCTGGTGCTGAGTGAACATCGCGGCCAGATTCCTCACATTTTCATCAATTATGGACTGTTTTTTTTTCTTTTTTTCTTGAGATGAATTCTCTGTTCTCGTCTCTGATCTTTTTTGTTGTTGTTGTTGTTGTTGTTGTTGTTTTAAACTGCTTTCATCCTGAAAGAAATGCGCATCGACTTCACGTTCATGTTCCTCGTGCTTGTCGATCTTGGAACAGTTGTTGCAACGAAAAGGCCAACCCTTTTTTGTTTGTTGGTCAGACAGAAAAACTGAAAATACAACAGAAAAGAAAGGTAAAGAGAGAAAGGAAGACGACACACCACAAAGAGACTCCGTCATGTGCAGATCACATTCGCCACCTCGACATCGTAGTATCTGCTCCACTCCTTCTCATCACATCTTTCCCTGTTTGTTTCCTGCTTTCACAGCAAATAGAGACAGAAAAAAGAAGGAACGAGAAAGAGAAAGAGAGTAAGGCTACGACAAAATTGCGCAAAAAGACGCTGCGATGCTTTCACGAGATCAGAAAAAGTGGTACTGCTAACGCGATGAACGTCCCGCGTGTGGTGGTCTAGAAGATAAAACGACAGGAAAAAAAAAACACGAAAAAGAAAGGTTACAAGAAAACAAAACAACAGCAATAACAACAACGACAACAACACACAAACAAAACAAAAAACAAGAAAGGAATGAGAGAAAGATGGGAAAAAGCGACTTGAAAAAGGAAGATATCCGTTTACCTCCTGCTTGAAGTACAAGGTTTTGTGGAGAGCACAAGAGCAAAACGAACAAAAAAAATATTGTCGCCCTCGTGATTGGGATAGGTATTCATGGTTTCATCCGTCAGTGGCCACCAGTTCTACTATTTTCTTGTTGTTGTTGTTGTTTTTTTTTTTGATTGGTTAGGTGCGTTGCTTCTTTAATCCACTATTGCTGATACCGTGTTGTTGGTTCTCTTCTTCTTTTGAGACTTGATATCCTTTCTGCAGAGTGCTTCTCATGGCACACGGCACGCCCGCCTAAAGACAGAGAAGGAGGGGGGGTGAGAGAGACAGAGAAAGGCGTGCTCGAGAAAGCGGTAAAAAGTAAGCAGCATGTGGAGTTTAGATGTTCTGAATGACCATGGACACCGCGGACTTGTCATCGCCGCCCATGTTGACGGTCGCGCCGAGTGCGGGCACCTTCTTGAGCTGGTAATCACCGCAGAGGCCTTTCATTTGTCGGTACACCTCCATCACCTGCTTCACGCCCGTGGCTCCGACGGGGTGGCCAAAAGAAAGGAGACCGCCGCCAGTGTTGACGGGGATGCGGCCGTCCAAGTTCGTGTCACCGTTTCGGATGAGGTCCTTGGCCTTGCCGTATTCGGCGATGCCGAGGGCTTCGTACATGAGGAGCTCCGCAATGGAGAAGCAGTCGTGGACCTCCGCCACCTGCAGATCAGACGCCTTCACGCCAGCAGCGCTGAGAGCCTTCTGGGCGGCATCGCGAGACGTGAACATCACCGTCGCGTCCTCGGGGTCCTCGTACAGGTTCGAGGCAGAGCACGCCAGGGACTTGATCTCCACGAGGCGGCCGTCATTCGGGCTCAGGCCGAGCTTCTTCAGGCCGTTTTCGTTGGCCAGAATGCAGCCCGCACCGCCATCACTGACCTGGGAGCAATCGCTCAGGCGCAGGTACTCCTTGTACGTCTCGTTTCCGAGGAACTTGATGTTCTTGGGGCCGTTGTTGGCTTCGTCAAAGGACATCTTCTTTGTGTGCATGTGAGCGAGTGGGTTCTTGTTACCGTTGGCGTACGCCTTGGCCGCCACACGCGCCGTGTCTTCCATCGTAAAGTGGCCCTTTTCCGTGATGTACTTCATGCGCTTAGCGAAAAGGCACGGGAAGGTGAAGTCGTCGAGGCTGCGCTGGCGACGGTAATCGGAAGCACGCGCGAGGTAATCACCACCTTGGCGAGCCGACGCCGCCGTCTGCACTTCACAGCCCACAGCGAGGGACACATCTGCCATGCCACCCTTGAGGGCGTTGAAGGCGGACATGATGGCGAGACCACCGGACGCGCACGCACCCTCCACACGCATGGCAGGCTTGTACATGAGCGGGTTCTTTGCGCCGGGCTGGCCATAGGTCAGCGCACCGACGACGGCGGGGCCAAGGTGGCCCTGATTGCAGAAGAGCTCACCGACAAAGTTGCCAATGTAGAGCTGGTCAATGAGGCCCTCGCAGTCGCGGATCTTCGTCTCCTGGATAGTGCCGCGAACGGTATCGGAGAGAATGTCCTCGAGGGTCTTGTTCTCCTTCTTGCCGAAGTCAGGGTGCTTCTTGTCAATAAACAAGGGACTGCCCTTGCCGACAAAAGGGGTGATGTAACCACCGACGAGAAACACGCGGGTCGACGCGGAGAGAAGAGAAGTGCTGTGGCGAAACATTATTTCTTCTTCGTTTTTGACTGATTGGATGTTGTTTGCTTACTTGTTGTTGTTCTGCTTGGGGATTAGGTGCAGAAGAAAAAAACAGATAAAACAATGTTCTAAAACAGAAAGACACTCAAGAGTAGAAACGAGTAAGGGGTTTCTTAAATTTTTGTGTGGGAATGTTTGGTTCTTTACGTTAATGACGGAGCTATGAGAATAAATTGTTGAGAACTGTGTGTTATGAAGGGAAACAAAAAACACACAAAAAAAAACACAAAAATGACACAAATAACCACAAGGGCCAATAAGAAAATAGAATAGGAATGTGTGAGACAAAAAGGAGAGAGACAGTTTAGTGAAGCAAAAAATGGGCATGAAAGACAAAGAAGGCCGTCACCGGGCGCTAACCGATGGAAGAGGTACAAGCCTCTAGTGCCACCCAACGTTGAAACAGAAGCAAAGCGCGATATGTCACCACGCACAAGTAGTGTGTGCTGTCGAAGAGGCCAGCAGGAGCGACCCGTGCAGATAAACACACACACACACACCGACAGATTAGCACAAGACGAAGAAGAGCCTTCTTTTTTTCATTGGTTCTTTCGTGTGCTCATCGGGGAGGCAGTACTGGAGTGGGGGTGAAAACTGGTCCTCTATAAGGTCACATGTCCATTCTTTTTTATTTTATTTTCTTTTGTTTTCCGAACCAGAAGTACTGTGCTAGGCACAAGAACAGAATCGGCTACACTACGCGTGACAAAAAGAGAAGAACGCTCACTAGATCCTAGAAAAGAGAGAGAACACGTTGAGCAAGCAAAAAAACAACAAAACAACAACCGAAAAAAAAAGAAGAAAAGAATGCACAACAAAAAGGTAACAGCAGATGGGCAACAGCAGCAAGTGCTGCAAAAACGGTGAAAACACAAGCGAACAGGTAGAATGCACAGCAAACAGCAGCGAGAGCACCTACGGGGGGGGGGGGCATGACCACAATCGTGATGTCCTTTCTTCCTCTTCAGCTTTTTTTCCTTCTGATACTGCTCCGTGATACGTCACTCCCCACCCCGCCACCCCTTTTTCTTCCGCTCCAGTTTGCGAGAATTCGCTTTTTTGTTGTTGTTCTTTCCTTTTTTTTTTTGTCTCTGGTATGTCCTCCTTTACCGTGTTCCTTCCCAGCTGTTCTTGGACATCCACGGTGCGCCGATGTAAAAATGGCGGTAGCGCACGTAAGTGTCAGATGTGGGATAATCTAGAGTGTTCGGCTTGAACTGCTTTCGCAGCTCATCGACCTTCTCGACAGGGTAGTGCTGCGCCAGGCAGTCGAAGTGTGCTTCAATCTTGTACTCGCAGTTGCCACCTTGAGCCAGGCAGAAGTCACGCGCCCATCGCGTCTCGGGGCATTTTAACTTTGGGTTTTGGTCGGAACAGGGCAGTGGCACGCCGTGCTTGGGGTACTCGGAAAGAATACTAGGGAAGACCTTCCACGTCTCAATACCCATTTTCAGCTTTTGTATTTATTTGCTATTGTACTAGATTGAAATACGTGTGTGTGTTCTCGTGCAGTGAAGACAAGAATATGGGGGGAAAGCTACAGGTGTGTATGCTACTATCTGATTATTCGCACTGTTGCGGTGTGAATCAACGCCGCTGGCTATGATGAAAACTGAAAAGCAGTTGTGGCAATAGGCAGAACAAAAAGAGAGAGAGAGAGAGAGAGAGAGAAAGAAACAGCGGGAGATATGTTATCGTGGGTGACGCCAGTCAATCAAGAAGGGAGAGAGAGATGCAATGGAGCGCAAAACCGGAAAACGAAACTGGAGCACACGGCATTGGAAAACATAAAGGCAGTCAGCTCCCCATGAGGAGCGTCAAGAGCGATGAGACAAGCCCAGATATTGCACGAGGCCTAAGCTCCCGCGCTGGACAATAGAGAAGAGAGAAGGTTCGCCCCAACAGTCCGACACGAACGTTTGATGCTTCGCGGGCATTCCAATTAATTGAATCAACTGAGATGGTTGTGGGCTCCCACTGCGTCGCGCAGTGATGCAATTGCTTTTATCGTTTTTTTTTTCTTTTTCTCCTTTTTTTTTTGTTGTTAGGAGGACAAGCGAAAGACAACAGTGAATAGTAATATTGGGGCCAAGGGCAAAAAAAAACAGAAACAAAAACAAAACAAAGAACGAGAGCGCGAGTATATAGAAAGACGAACAACAGACACGTACATATCCACCCATTCACACAGAGTGAGAGATAGGGAACGAGAAAAAAAACTAATAAATCCGGTATGCTGTGTGCTGGCCAACTCGACACGACAAGAACACAAACATCCACGTCCCTCGTGAAGATGTTAACCAGGACAGCAACAGATCAAAGCAAGCAGAGTGCGCGAGATAAAGAGCGAGAGAAAGAGACAGTTCGCGGCGCGTGGGCCTGCCAATGATACGATAGTGTTGCGCTGTTCGCATTTTTTCATTTTGTTTATTACTGTTTTTATTTTATTTCACGCGACGTACGTACTTCGACAGGCCAAGCTTGTCAGTGACACGCATCGAATTGGAAAAAGACAGAACAACGCTGGTCACAGCAAAAACAAAAAAAAAGAGAGAGAGAAGTGATAGGAACTCAACCACGTCACGTTCCTTTTTTATTCTTTACTATTATTTCCATGTCAAGAGCTCAACGTGATGAGTTGATTGTGCTTGCAATGCGTGAAGGAGACAGACAAACAGGACAGGTCCGTGCCACGTGATGCCCGTTCGCGATCTTCCGTTTCTCGGCACTGCCCAGGCAAATCAGACCTTTGATGTCTTCTCCACGTACTCTTTGCGCGCGGCAATCAGGGCGGTTATGACGCTGGGGTCTGCCAATGTGCTACTGTCGCCGAGATCATCGTCTTTGCGTGTGGCAATCTTGCGCAGCACGCGCCGCACGATCTTTCCGGAGCGGGTCTTGGGAAGCCCTTTCGGCGCGGGCTGGATAACATCTGGTGTGGCAATTGCACCGATGATCTCGCGCACCTTGGCACGCACCTCCGCGAGCACCTGCGGCGTCACCGTCACCCCTTCGCGAGGAACAATGTAAAGATATATGCTCTCGCCCTTGATGTCATGGGGCACACCCACCACAGCACTCTCCACAATCGATGGATGCGTGTTCGCCGCGTTCTCGACCTCGCTGGTGCCGATGCGATGACCGCTGACGTTCAGCACATCATCCACACGTCCCGTGATCCAGATGTAGCCGTCCTTATCTCGTCGCGCCCCGTCGCCCGTGATGTAGTAGCCATCCGCGCTGAAATAGGTCTTCTCGTAGCGATCGTGATCACGGTACAAGGTACGCGCGATGCCGGGCCATGGGGTACGAATCGCAAGCAGACCATTCGCCTCGCCCTCACGCACGGCGAGGGTCATGGGGTCAAGCAGAACAGGATCAACGCCAAAGAAGGGCAGCGTGGCGCAGCCTGGCTTCTGCGGTGTGCAGCCCGGCAGCGGGGTGATCATGTGGCCTCCTGTTTCCGTCTGCCACCACGTGTCGACGATATCCGCGTGGCCGCCACCCACAACGCTGTGGTACCACTTCCACGCCTCGACGTTGATGGGCTCACCGACAGAGCCGAGGATGCGCAGAGAGCTGAGATCGCACTTCTTCACCGGCCCGTCTCCGTGCTGCATGAGAGAACGAATGGCGGTGGGTGCGGTGTAGAAGATGGAGACCTTGTACTTCTCCACCAGCTCCCACCAGCGCGACACCGTCGGGTACGTCGGAACTCCTTCGAAGAGGACGCTTGTGGCGCAGTTCAGCATCGGCCCGTACACGACGTAGCTGTGCCCCGTGATCCAGCCAATGTCGGCCGTGCACATGTACACATCCTGGTGGTGATAGTCGAATGTGTAGCGGAATGTCTCTCCGGCGTACACCATGTAGCCAGCTGTCGTGTGCAGAACGGCCTTGGGCTTGCCAGTGCTGCCGCTGGTGTAGAGCAGAAAGAGCGGGTCCTCCGCTGCCATCCACTCAATCTCGCAGACCTTGTGCTGTACGTCTGTCAGCTGCGCCACGGCGTTGACGAACCACGTGTCGCGGCCGGGCTTCATCGGGCACGTCACCTTGCTCACGTTGTGGCACACGAGGCACCGCAGGTTCGGCATCTTCGCGAGCTTGAGGGCCTCATCGGCGACGCTCTTCAATGGCACCGCTTTCTTGCCGCGTGAAGAACCGTCCGCAGTGATGAGCATGCACGGCTGGACATCCTCCAGTCGCGTCGCCAGTGCCGCGGCGGAGAAACCACCGAAAATGACAGACACGATGGCGCCAATGCGAGCACACGCCAGCATGACAGTCACGGCAAAAGGGATCATTGGCAGGTACACGGCGACCACGTCACCTTTCTTCACGCTGTATTGCGTCCGGAGCACGTTGGCACACTCAATCACATCTTCCGCCATCTCGCTGTACGAGATCGTCTCGGTGGTGCCCGGCTCATTCCCCTCGTAGAAGAAGCAGACGCGATCTCCATGCTCATCGAGGTGGCGATCCAGTGCGTTGTAGCACACGTTAGTGACGCCGCCAGCAAACCACTCGACGTGAATAGGGCCTTTGCTCTTGTGGAAGTTGAACGTCTTCACATTGTCATTGTCAGGCCACGTCTCCTTCCAGTAGTAATGACGTTTTGCGATACTACTCCAGAAGCGGTCGTTGTGCTCGATAGATTCTTGGTAGAGCTTCTGGCGGTCTTCCAGAGAGGGCCCCACCAAGGAAAGACGCCGATTCGCTTCACAGCACTGCACTGCGTCAGACCCCATCGAGAGTGACGCGACAAAGACACAGGTCAAGAACAGGTAAGAAGGCTCAGGCAAGAGATGCCAATAGGAGGGGGGGGAACAAGAAAAAAACAAAGAGGAAGAGGATGCTCACCACCAGAACCGTGTGAATCAACTATTAATAGCGTTAGACACGTGTCAACTTGACCGAAGGAGATGTGAAGTGCGCAAGAAGAAACGTATTCACTAAAACTGAACTGTCAGCCGCGACGAGGAAGGGATCGACAGTGAAAGACGTCGGCGAGAACACAAACGGAGAGGCACCGAACGGTAGCAGGAAAGGTATGCAGTAGGTGGAGATAGGGAAGTGGGGGGGGGGGGGGGGAAGGGGAGTAAAAGGAGATCGGAACAACGAAATCAAATAGGCAGCCGGTCCTTTGCACACCACTTAGCAATTATCGTTACATGCATATATATATATATGTGTGTGTGTGTGTGCGTGCACGCACCAACTCGTCTAATTTTATTTTCGATGAAAGGGGGCCCCCCCCCCCCCGGGGGCCCCGCCACCACACCGTTTTATTTTTTTTTCCCCCAACCCCCCCCCCCCCCCCCCCCCAGACGGCGCCAATCCATGAATCCAGCACACACCCAGTCATTGAGGCACCGTTGCCGCACGACTATCATCACTATCATCACTATCATCAATGATGGATCAGATGAAGTGAGGGTACCGGTAGCTTTTTGACTGAAATGCATTGGCTGCCATCACTTCAAAACACGAGCCAGCAAACAAAAAGGGGGGGAAGCATGACAGAGGCACATCAGCCGCGTGATATCAAATGGCAATTGTAGAAGATTCTCTTGTTGCTCTGAGAGCGTCTTTGATTCGGCTGCCGTCACCATCATAGTGTGTCTTGAGGTTGTTGTTGGAGTTGTGTTCATATTAAAAGACGCTGAACAGGCGTGTGCTCGCGTTATTGCTCAGCGCGTGTGGAGCTGTGCAAGCAATGTGGCTCACCTGACACATCCCACATTCACAACAGCACTTATTTCGTTGTTGTTGTTGTTGTTGTTTTGAACAGAAGAAGAGAAGCCCGCCGAAGGTACGGTCAGCACCAGATCTGTGTTGCTTCGGAGATGTGGGGCGAAAACAAAAAGAAAACGTAACCCAAAATGGAGCACATGTTCTCTTGTTTTGTTTTATTTCTCGTCGTTGTCGCGCTCTGACTCTCTTTGGCTCTCACACACCTTGCCCATCTTTGAATACAACAAACTATGCACATGACCAAGAGAAATGCCAAACAAAACGGAGGGCCACTGGGCTTTGAGACTGGTAGAGAGAGAGAGAGAGAAAGAGCGGTACGGTCGCAGTGACGTGAGGCATCACGTTGACCCGGGTATGTTTTGTGTCAAAGGGGATTGTGAAAGCACCGAACAAAAAAAAAACAAAAAAAAAGCACATACTTGTGCGTCGCATGTGTGGAAGCCAGCACAGTGCAGAATGGTACGCGAAGGAAAACGAAAAAAAAAAGTTGGTGTGCTAGCAATCGGCAAAGTAAAAAGGTGCAAACGTCACGACAGAAAAAAAAAAGTAAACAAACTGAGAAAAGAAAAAAGGTAGGAAAACTGGGTGTTCAGCTGAAACAAAACGGTAACTACTCCTTTACTTTGACTTCTATGTTACTGAGTCTTTGGTGCCTCCGAAAAAAAAAGTGCTGTGCTCGCAAGGCACTGGCAAGTAAAGGGTTCTTCATGTGTATATTTTTGTGTACTTGTGCGTATAGTTCACACTTATTTTTACATCTGCTGGAGTCCAACAGAAAACTTAGCGGTGAACAAAACAAAAATTTTGATTGGTTACCAGATCGGAAATTTTAAAAAATGGTTTGGCGCTGCTGAGACAAACAGTCGGGGTAGTGAACGGAGTAAAGAGGAGAAAGAAAAGCAAGGACGAACAGGTAAGAGCGGCCAACAAAAAACAAATAGAATACGAAAGGGAAGAAAAAAGAGAAGGAGAGAGAGAAAGAAAGGAAAACACAACAATGATCATTATTGGCAACACAAAACGAAAAGCAAACGGTATTCATCGCCACACACTACGGACCCACACATCAATAAAGAGCGCAGCACAGGGTAACAACAAAAGATGATGAACAGATTACTTGCGGCAACGCATGGTTCGTGGAGTAATGGGCTGTGTGAAGCAAAAACAAATTCAGGAAATACAAAAAAAACGGTGCACCGCAGTTGACATAAATAAAACGTCAGTTGAATGGAAGCGAAGGCTTGCGTTCTCGCAAAGCATTCATGCACGAATCCCAGTCGAATAAGAGAACGAAGAGAGACATCAACGAAGAAAACAAGAGAACAGGAAACAGAAGCCAAAAAAAAAAAAGCCCAACCGAGAAACAGGGGAAACCCCAGATATTGCATCGTTAGAAGCAGAACAGGGAGAAGAAATCCAAGGTATTTTCTTCGGAAAACAAGAGAAACAAAAAAAAAGGAGAATAACCACAAAACACGTTATTTCAAAATGCCAAGTTGATTATGTGTTTAAATAATTCATTCATTAAGAAAGAAAGAAAAAGGGAGATTCACTGCCGCAGAGAAATGGGCTAAATGTCCTGAGATGAGCCTTTCACCACTCGTCATGTTTTGGCCTCGTAGCGCAAGGTGCGGCCTTTTCGTTTCTCTCTCTTTTTTTTTTGCTTATTTTGATCTTCCACGTCATCTGCTGTGTTACGAACGCTTGTTAGCATCACTGTAAACACAAAACAGAGGGCACAACGAGAGCATCAAGTTGTGCATTCTCACTGCGTGAGGAGGAAGAAGAGAATGGGAAACACAGACAGCGGGGACACAGAAAACAAGAAACTCAGACACGCGAGAAGTCGACATTGACGACGAACAGAATAACACGCTTGCGCTTGTGTACACAAAAACTTCATGATTCTGTGTTTTTTTTTTTTTTTTGAGTGGCTCTAGAAGAGTAGCGCGAGAGCTGTTGCGCGGCTGAAAGCGTGAACGGCGTGTTCAGCTGTCTTATATCCAATCCGATATGCGAAGCAGTCGGACAAACTGGAATGAGCACCAAACAAGTGTATCATGAGGGACAACAGCAATTCGGTTCACGCAGCACGCATGTCGCGACCGCGCCCACGTCACTCTCCTGACACTGCTAAGAAAACCATTTCGACAAAGGATGGCACGCAGCGCAGAAAAGAAAAAAAAGAGGACGAGCGCCCGTGTAGTTAACTAAACGTGAAATAAAAAGAAAGGTATGGTTCTTGGCTCATCATCCCCGCACAAAAAGCAAGTTTAGAGACGCAGCCGAAGGGCAGCGTACCAAAACTGCAAGCTTAACACGAAGCCAAGGCACAGAAACTATTGAGCACTCAAAGAGTGCACTTACCCAAAGGCAAAAAAAAAACTAAAAGCGATGTTTGTGTGTGCTTTTCGTCCCCAGGGGGTATGTCGTTGATCGAGACATCGCGAAAAGAATTTGAAGGCCAAAAAGTCCTGCTCAGCACACGAAGAGTAGGCACTTGAAAACAGGGCAATGAACAAAAGAGGCTGTGGCATACTAAAAACCACTTTGCGCCGAGGTGAACAGAGAAGGACTACTTCGTTTTGGTTTTGATTTTTTCCTCGTTCTGTTTTCATTTTTTTTTGTTTCGCACATAAACAGAGACAGAAAAAGGGTCATGGTACAGTTTCGTCGGGTTTTTGTAACTATGGCTCAGCAAGTTTCGTAGAACGATATACGCAGTCCTCAATAATTGATGAGCGTTCCAAAAACAAAAGAAGAAGGAAAATAGAAACGCAGAAGCGCAGCCGTTTTTGCAACATGATTGGTGGCCGCGCCTCTACAAGTATGCAAGCGAAGAGGACAAGGGAGGGAACCCAAGTCACATCGAGTATAGCCAGTATTGACGAAAAGAGAACAAAAAGAACAAACAGACACACAGCACCAGAATGAGAGAGAGAAAAAAGGGAGCTTCAAAATAAAATAAAAACGAAAATAAAACTTAATGCCGCATGCATCACCAGTCAGTGCAAACTGAAGACGGTAGTATCGCGAAAAAAAAAACTATTGGAAAGCATTCATTGTTTCGCAAATATATGGATAGTTATGTATTTGCGTTTATTTGTGCTGTTTTCGGTTAAGAAAAAAAAACTTGGTTTGTATCCGTTGACAAGGTTGGGACGTCAACGATCGACACATGGAGCGCTACAGGATTTGAGTTCATCATACTGTTTGCATTGAACTTGAATGGTCACCGGTAGGCTGCCCAGAAAGAAAGAAAGAAAAAAAACAGAAAATGGTAAGTAGATGAAAACAGAAGAAAAAAAGGGGAAATCAATTCTGAGATTTGCTCTTTGTGTTGGTTTTTTATTTTGCTTTTCGTTCGCAAACTCGTATTAGTGAACATCGGTGGCAATATCCAGTCGTCTCTACAATGACATTATCGTCGAAGAGGCACAGCAAAAGTAACAACAGCAAGAGCGAGCAACAATAACAAATGTGACACAGTAAAAGCAAATTGATGTAAATAAAAAAATGAATAAAAAAAGAAGAAAAAAGACGTGCAAGATAGAGAGAGAGTTAGGGCAGAGAAAAACAAAGTGACACATGTGAGTTGACAACGAAGTTAGCCAACGACAGCAGAGCAGTCCCGTTCATTTTAGCGCGTTTCTGCAAAAGCGGGAGATGCCCTTTTTTTGTTGGTTTTCTTCTTTTCTGTTTGGTTTGTGCTTTGTGGGGTGGGGTTTCTCTTTCAAAAAAAAAAAAAGGTCTTCTTTTTCGATAAAGCTTATCTTTTCCTTTTCTTTTTTTCTAGCCACCCGACACAGCGTATGTTTGTCCATTTGGTGTTACGAAGTAGTAAACGACTTGCGGCGTACCTCCGAGTTGAGAGATCGGTCCTGTGAGAGCCGGCTGCGGCTGCTCTATAGGTGATAACGACGGGGAAACATGTTGCGGCACACTTTGAACCGAGGGTACGTACACCATGCGGTACTCTCCGCAGCTGGGATTGGCAGCCATCACAGGCGCTGAGAAGTTCTGCGGCTGCCCAGGTGACACCGCTGAGAACTGCAGCGGGTTGTAGAGGTAGTTCTGGTTTGTGGACGAGGGGGCGGGTACAGATGTTTGCCGCGGCACGCTGAAGTAAAGAGGTGGAGGAGGCGCCGTCGTGATCATGTGAACCGGTGCGGCGCTAGCGGCAGGGCTCGTCTGCGTGAGCACCGCTCCGGAGCTGGGGGCGCACCCACCAAAGGCGTAGCTCGGCAGTGCGCTGCTTGGTGCGTCTTGCGTGATGAACTGTGGCCCCGAGAGCCCACCCACGCTCCGCCAGGGGACAGATGCGCGCGTGGAGTCCAACAGGGCTGGACCACCGCCACCACCGCCGCCGCCACTGCTGCTGCTGTCCATGTTGTAGCGGTCATGCATCAGCGGCATCGACGTCGTGCTCGCTGTCTTGCGTGGTGGCGCCGCAGTCAAATCCGCTCTTCGGACCTGCAGCGGCTTGCCGTTCAGAATTTTGTTATTGAGCGCCGCAATGCAGGCGGTGGCACTCTCGCACTCTCGAAACAGCACAAAGCCGTAGCCCTTACAGGCGGGGATGATCTCGTGTCGGGGTGTGGACGACAGCTTGGCGCTGCCAGCCACGACAGCATCGACTTCCGCCGTGCTCTTTCCTGAACCTCTGCCACCATAGGGCGTCACCGCAGACTCCCGTGGCAACGACGCGCTATCAATCATGCACAGCTTGACAGAATCAACTGAGCCGAACGCTTCGCAAAGCGCCTGGAGCTCATGCGCTTTGAACTCGGGAGGTAAGCCCGAGACGTACACGTTGCGTTGTTGCAAGAGAAGCTTCTCGTGCCGCTGCTGAGCCGTGTCTTGACTTTTACGTGTGCCAGCGGCGGCACCGTAGGCGATCACGGCGTCAGAGCCGGAAGCGCCTCCCCCCGGTGTGTGCGACACCCGTCCTGGCACGCTACCCGCTAGCGCTGACGCAGTGGACGCGCTCGTGATTCTGTCCGTTTGTCCGCGCTCCCAATCGGCAGCATAACTGCCTCGCTCTCCGCCCCCCTCAGAGCCACGGATGTGCCTGGGGAGCTGCGGTGATGTCTTGGCGATCGCGGCGGCGGCGGCGTTGAGAGGGCTGTCAGCGACCACATCCCACACTGATGGCGCCACGGAAGATCGCGGCAGCGCATCACCGACCAAGCCGCTCACGTGCGAAGCATTGACGCGCGGGTCAGGCACATTTGCATCTCTCTGAGGATCATAGCTGCTGCTGATGAGAACTGGTGTTGACGGCGTGCCGGAGCTGTTCGTCAGCCCAGGTATCATATTCGCTTTTTTGTTCTCCGCAGGAAGGCTTTCCGATCTCGCCCAGGTGCTGGAAGACGGTGTGTTGTGCATTTGCCACAAAGGGCAACGAAAAAGGCAAAGAAAAAAAGAAGAAGAAACTGAGGAAAAAGAAGGATCAAAGAGAAAGAAGAAAAAGAAACTCAATTGCTCAGTCGCAAGGGGGAGAACACGAGATGGGAAAAGGCCGCACGAGCAAGCTGCTTCTTTCCTTCGTATTTTTCCTTTCTCCTGTGGTACACAAGCAAGCGCAACAAAAAAAAATTAGCACACAGACTCACACAGACAAAACGTCAATGGATAAAAAGAGAAAAGAAGGTGAGAATATTCAAACGAAAGATAGGAATACGGGATCGCACCTGGAGGAGGCAGAAAAATGTGTGTGTGATAGATAAAAAAAAAGGTTACTTTCGCTGCGGTACCAAAAAAAAAAAGAAAAATCAAGGCTGAATTATGGTAGGAAACAAAGTTTGATCTGAGAGAGCCGTTTGTTCTCAAAGAGCACCAAACCGCAAATAAGAACTTGAAACAGAAAAATCAAAAGAAGCAATTGGGGAAAACAGATATTTCCAAGTTGGCAGATAAAGAAACACAAACAGACTCTTGGTGTGAGTGCAGCTCTACACTACTGAAATGAAAAAGACGCACGCCACCAACAACACAAGTTTCACCTATTTTGACGGGTAGTTGATGGTCTTTCTTGCTTTTTTATTATTTGCAATGATAGAGGTGGCGCTGGTCTACTCTTTTTTTTTTTTTTAAATACTCTCGCACAATCTCGAACGCACAAGCGCACACACGCTTTGAGCACGCACTTTTCAACTGAGTTCGTTCAAGATAGGCAATATGCCAATCTGTCTACCCTGTCAGTTATTTATTTTTTTACTATTTTTTTTTTTTTGCGCGCGTGTGTGTGGTTCTTTATTTGAGCCTATTCTCAACTATGCGCTGGTTTCCTGTCTCTATTCTGGCAGATGGCAATGTTGTTGTTGTCGCAGTTTTTCTTTTTCTTTTTTGTCTTGTCCCGATTGTTACCCTACAGATAATTGTGCTTTTGGTTCTGTAAGGGTTACTGCTCTGTTTATGTTCACGTATTGGCGAGGTGTAAACGCTTGTTTTGTGTGTGTGCGCCTTCACCTTCGAAATACTCGGTTGTTGGTGTTGGTCTGAGTGCGTGTACTTCGATATTTACGCGCACCTCTGAGCCACGCGTGTATTGCTCTGCCGTCTTCGAAGAGAAAAAAACGAAGTTCAGGTATGTTGGCAACCTCAAAAACAAAAACAGCGAACGTCGCGGAGCGGACAGGGCGCAATGACGAGAAAAAGGAGGGAAAGGGAATGGGCGATAAAAGGCTCAGAAGCGAGCTCCAAATGAGTTAAAAAGCGAGAGAAAGGAGAAGCCGGGTAAACAAAGAGAAGAAAACTGAAAAAAGGAGAGGTAAATAGAAAAAAAAACGATCAAACTCAGCGAGGAGTGAAAAAAATGATGTACGCGTACAGAAAAAAACAAAACTAGTGAAACAATTGCAACGATCAAAGACAAGCACAATAAAGAAAAGAGCAAAAGAAAAAGGATCGGAAAAGGTCGAAAAGGCTACAAGACAAAACTTAACCGTGGCTCCTAGTAAAATGCTTGTAAAGCAGAAAAGACCTTCTCGTGAACGCTTCTTTCCTTGTATTGCTTTTTGTGTTCGTGACTTGGTTCTTCTTTCTGTTTTTCTTTTTTTTTTTAATTTGTTGCTGTGCGTGATTGAGGCCAGGGGGAAAACAGTGAATACTGGATATGTGTATGTATATAAATATAACTGTGGCAGAAAAACGGAAAGACACACAAAAAACAATCCAAGAGAAAAAAAAAGTGAGATACACAAGGAAACTATTCTTACAAGATGGGAAAACAGATTTTAAAGAAACGAAAGGATGGAAGAAAAAAAAAAGAGAAAGCGCTAATCGTAGCGGGCTCTCCTTTTTAAGATCAGTTTATGCTTAAACTTTTTCCGAAGAGAAAAAGGAAAATGTAATGAAGATTCGGGGCCCGAAGTGATGTGTGGAGAGGATAAGGAGCGAAGGCGTGTTGGGGGTACTGGCTTGCACAACACCCAGTTGAGCACACAAAGCCAAAAGAGAGAAAAGCAAAACACAAAAACTCTTGAGTATGGCCAGGTCGGTGTTGATATGTGCAGTGAAAAGAAAAGAAAAATGAGCATCAACATGTAAATGAGCAGGCAAGAAGGTGGTGTGAAAATGTGAAGTAAGTTGAGAATAAAGTGAAAGCAGTTGCGTGCACAGTGACAGCCCACACAGGTACTGCCCTCCACTGCGCATGGTGCGCGTGCAAACTGACGGTGCGAGACCAACTGAAATTGTCAGCAACGCGCAGGCGTGAAGCCAGGGAAGGGTGGCCAGAAGAGAAAGAAACAAACAAGCAGAGTGCTTCTTTTTTACCACAGACGGCGGTGCCAAAGATTGGATCTCACCAAAAAACGCAATCGTCACCACCGGAGTGATTGTGTGGAAAGGAAGGCCACATGCGCATCAAGGTGCACACCCCCAAATATTTCTGTAGTGAAATAATTGGGGGGGGGGGGCGATGTTGCAGGGAAAAGAGGAAGAATGACTTTTGCATTTTTCTCTTTCCGTGTCTGCCGTGTGTACTTTTTCACTCTCGCTCTCTCTTTATGAACACTACTATCGTTGTGTCCTCTTGCACACTCTATTTGTCTTTTTGTTGTTGTTGTTGTTTTGGCACTGAGTGAAAATCAGACTTGTTTAAAGAGTTCGTAATAAGTTGCGGTGTGTCCCTGCGCGAGGCACGTGTATAAATCCACCAAAGCTATTATATTTTCCTCTTTCTTCTGAGAGAACGTTATGTGCGTTTTCGTGTGTTTGTGTTGTTGTTGTTTTTAATCATTTGATCTTTCTTGTCACAGGTGACTACTTGTTGGTTGTTTGTTCGTTTGCTCATTCTTGATGAGCCACACAGAGAAAGAAGAAAACAGTTCACAGTCCACCAAACGGTATAGAACGTGGACGTGACGGTCGATCATTAACGACTTAACAAATTAAAGCAAAATAAAAAAAAGGATTAAAAACAAAAAGAAAAGGAGAGAAAAGAAAAAGAGAAGTGCCATGTGAAACACAACAAAACCATCACACACACACAGACACGCACGTAGACGGCAGTTGCGCATTGAATATCAACACTATTCAACATAGAGTCTGGGGAAAGACGACTTGTGGAAAAACAGAAAAAAAGAGAGGGAGAGCGACAGCATCGTGCAACTTAAGCGGCGCAGAAAAAAAAACGGAAAGAGTTACAGCAATAATAAGTATTCAAATTTGTGGGGAATGGGTTGTTCTGCCGGAACACAACACGCCGCAGGCGTCCAAAGACCCGCATCACGCACAAAACAATAGGAGCGAGCAGCCAATAGGGGAGGAGGAGTCACAGTTAAACTTTGGACAAACGCACCTCCGCCAGTCTGTGCTTCCATACTCAACAACGAATTCGTTGTGTGTGAGTGGAATATTTCTCTTGTTTCCGTGTCGCACGCCGCTTCATCGTTACACCGCCTTCTCAGATCTGCTTCGATCATGTATTTGAATCCTTTCTTTCTTTTTCTTTTCGTTGCTGTTTGTTTGTTTTAGTGACGTCTTGGTATAGATGCTGCTGCTGTCGTCGTCGTCGTTTGTTGTGTCTGTGTGTGCATTATCTTTTGCACAAAAACGGTTTCTACAGGCGAATGCGCCATTTGAATTGCTCAGGAACATTGAAAACAATGAGGAAGAAAAGTAGAAGAAAGAAACAAAAAGAACACGCAAGAAAGAAGAAAAACAGAAATATAGAAAAGTAGGCAACTAAACAAGCACCCCCCTCAGCGCGAGTCTCGCCCGACATTGATGTCTCATTTTCATTTATTTTTTTTTTTTGTTGTCGTCACGAACGCCCTCGCTCATCTTCGTATTCTTATTGTCGTTGTTCTGTTCATTCTACAACTTGATACGGAACAGTTCCAACAAAACAGCAACAGAAGGATCCGTGTGCAAAAAAAAAAAAAAGAACAAAAAACTTTTACTCATCGAATCTTTCTCCTCGCCCAAAAAGAAAAAACGTTTCTGTTGAAGAACTTGGTATCTTCAATCCCATTTTCTTTTTTTCTTCTTCTTCTTTGCAGAAACCAGAAAGAATGTGGGTAAGAGAGGGAGAGCGGTACTAGAAATAAAGCCGAAAGCGATGAAAACAAATGAGCTGTTGAAGGGAGAGATCAAAAGCCGTTGCTGAGCACTGCTGGTGTGGCCTCCAAAACTAAAATTGAAAAAGAAGTTAGCCGAAACAATCAGGACTGGAGGGTTTTGACCCTTTCGAAGATATGCTCGGCGGTGCAATGAATATATCAAAAAAAGGGGGAAGCCCACTAAAAAGATAGGAAGACAGTGAGTGCCGCAGTGACGAAAAATAAATAAAACAACCGCAGCATTATTTGAAAAAAGGTTATATAAAGAGAAAAACGACCAATACAGTTGTGCATACATCTATAAATGCCTCGTGATTATGCGCGCGTGACCACACATTTCATCTGAGCAGAACATTTTTCTTTTTTTCTTTCTTTTAGTCTCTCGTGTTTCTGTATGCCAGTGTGAATGTGTGTAAGCTGCCGCAAAAAAAAAATGAAAACACAAAAAGGGTGCGTATCAACAGTAGGAACAACAACAGATAACACAATTACCGATGCATGCAGAGAAGCAGATGCCGCAAACAGAAGTCAGTTCTTCCTCTTTGTTCTCTTTGTTTGTTTTCTTTTTCGTAATAAAGAATGAAATGACGGGTGATGGTGACCGTTCAGGGTCAACAAAGATGCTGTGGTCCATTTGGCGCACGTCGTGCAACAAAAAAAAAAGTGTTAAAATAGGGTTAAAGAAGAAAAAAGAGAGCAAAAAAGGGGAAGAGTCTGCAGCTATTCGATACAGTTGTGGGATCGGGATGTTGTGTTCACTGTGATTATAAACTTTTGGTGTTTATGCCATTTGACGTGTCTCTACGCAAATAAAAAAGAATCAAAACTAAAGTTGACACTCTTCGAACGCGACGTGTACCGTTCTCTTCACGGAAGAGGCGATCTCTTGATTGCGTTGTGGCAGCGGGTCAACACGTTTTCATACATAAGTGCATAACGCCGTGCCTGTGCGAAACAAAAAGAAAAATAAAACAAAGAACGCAGGCAACGCGAAAACGTCAAGCAAAAACTTTTTTTAAGAAGAGAAAAAGAAAGAGAAAAGTAAAGTAAAGTAAAAAAAAAACGAGGAAAAGGGGGGAGAGGTAAACAGAGGAATAAACAAGAGCCGGCTCTCCTACAGGAATACATCGCCATGTCGCTGAACGTAGAAAAAGAAAAAAAAGCAACCTTGGAAACAAAAAGAAAACAAGAAACAAGAAGTACCCACGTTCCCAAAAACAGCGGATTCCCAAAATCAAGTTGCGTGTTGTCTTTTTTTTTTTCTTTATTCCATCCATAACACTTCAAAAAAAAAATTAAAAAGGAGAACATAATACCAGAAATAGAGCATGCCCAACACACCAACACATACTTAAAGGTGCTTTTTTTTTTTTCGCTACAAACGAGGGGGTCGTGGATACCACATTAATGTTATTATGACTTGTGCCCGCTCTCTTTTTCTCCTCTTCCTCTGCGGCGTCTACACGCAGAAAAAAAAAAGGAATGAACCGAAATAAAAGACATTACGTTATCCACCATTGCCTGCGTTCGCAAGAACCATGAGAAACTATATGTTTTTGTGTCTCGGATTCAAGAGGAAGAAGGGGAAAAAAGGGGTGAAAACGAAAAACAAAGTGTGTGCCGTGTGTTTTTCTGTTTTTGTTTGTGAAAATAGAAGTAACAAAAGTTAGACGTGCGTTTCATGTGGAAAAAGGGGCCAGTTGGGGTCACTCACTGGAGAAAACAAGAACAACAAAAATAGATGAACATATAAGAAAATGGAGAAAGGAGGAAAACATGAAGGTCACTGCTTACCAAAAATAGAAATAAAAATGAAAAATGAGTGCGAACTGAAAACCTTCGGGCCCCCTTTTTCCTACACGAGTAGAATCAAAGAGACGAACAAAAAAAAAAACAGATAGCACGTTACGGTGGATCACCGGCAACCGTCAAAAATACACAAACAAAGTGTGAGAAGCAATGGCAGAGATGAAAAAAGAAAGAAACAGAAACAAAAGAGAGAGAGCCAGAGAGGCTGACTTGTTTCTCGCTTTGTTGCTCAATGAGTCACGCTGGCAGTCAAAACTGAAACAAAAAGAGAGTAAAAATAATAATAGTCAAAACATGAACATTCTCATCATGCAACAAGACAAGCGAGAGATTGACAGAGTGTGGCGGTGCTACAGTTTTTAAAAAAAAGAGTATTTTCTTTTTTTCTGTTTGGTATTGCTTGTTTGCTTTGGAGGGGACACTAAACCGCAAGTGAGCGAAGAGAAGGCAGAGAGCGAAGGTAAACAACAAAAAAAAATACGCAACTGCTGCACTAGCTCTTGCACACGTGCCAGTCCACACAAGCAGTATATGGATGTGTATGCGTGTGTCTGCATGTTCCTTTCACGTCACCAAGCACTTTCATTGCAATTGATCCACACCGATTATCTTACTCTTGTTGTTCTTGTTCTCCCTTTGAGATGGCAAAATAAGAGACGATGAGACAGGAAAAAAACAATAAGAGGAAGTGAAAGAGGGGGGAAAGAGAGAAACAGACAGAAGGTTTTCTTGTACGCAACGCAAGAAATTACCCTTGGTTACATGACTGTCTACAACATTTTTCACCGTCTCGCCTCTGTTTTTTTTTTTTTCATTCCTTAGTATCAATTAGCTATCTCTCCGCATCATCTGCATGTGACGCTCACTCACTCTCACTCTCTCGCTCTTTTTTTTTTTTCTTCTCTTCTTCGATTAATTGGTGGGCAGAAAGTGGATTGCGCCGCCGTTCGCGTCCATCATACCTGATTGCGCCTGGTAGCTCGGGTACTGGCAAAGCTGCACTTGCTGCGTGTTGGGGTCCATCACGTACACAAAGTTAGGCGTCGAGACAGGCGCGGCGGTTGGCATGCCGGCTGCGTTCATCATTACCGGCATCGGGCCTTGAGGCAGCATCACATAGGGCTGCTGCTGCTGCGAAGGGGCAGAAGAGAGCCACATCACGTTGCCGCCCATGCCCTGCGCAGGCAGAGAGGTCGCGGTGGTGTAGAGCATCGGCTGCGGCGACGGCATCATGCAGGGCGTGACAGGCGAGATGGAGAGCGACTGAGGTGTTGCCATCTGCACGTTACCAGGCTGGCATGGCGACTGCTGCTGGCTGTTCGCGTGGCGGGACGGACGGCCGCCGCTCATGCCGCTGTTAGCGCGGCCACCAGCGGCAGAGCCTTGGTTGTTGTGATTACCAGAACCGCCACCGCTATTCTGCGTGACTGGTTTTGGCGTGGCGGCGATATCGGCGTAGCGGGCCTGCAGCGTGCGACCGCAGACTTGGCGACCGTTCAGGCCGACGATGCACGCCGCCGCGCTGCTCTCGTCGAAAAAGAGTGCAAAGCCGTAGCCTTTGGTCGGTGTTGAGTTGTTGTCTACGCACAGCTTAGATGCCTCGATGCGGCCAAAGGGCTGGCACAGCTCACGCAAATCGTTGGAGCGGAAGTGTGATGGCAGACCTGACACGTACACGTTGCGACGCACGAGACTGTTCGTGGCGGAAGCCGCAGGGGGTAAGGCGGCCACCGGGACAGGGCGCGTCGCACTCGTCGTCGCCGTGCGGGCACGGTCGCAGGAAAGCATCTCTGGCGTTGGGGTGGTTTGGGCCATGGCAGCGACCGTGTTCGCCGGCATCGGTGACCAGGGCACAAATAACTGCTGCATCGTGTAGCCCCCCAACTGTACTGGCACTTCCAGTGTGCCGGGCGAGAGGGAAGATGGGTTGGGTGGGAGGGGGCTGAGGCCGCCGGCTGGCGTGCCCGTGTAGGCCTGAGCCGACGGGCTCGGGGTGCCGGATGGGAATTGGTGCTGCTGCGACGACGTGCAGCTGCTTGGAGACAGTGGCAGGTTAGAGTGAAAGGGAGAACCTTTCCCGCTTTGAGCGGCCTGGCGTGTCGCCGGGTTGGTCGCGGCGCTCTCGCTCAGGAACCCACTCGAGCCCTGCGCGTTCGTGTCTGTGACAAACTTCGTGAACATCGAATTCAGCTCTGCCGCGCCAACGGTGGTGTGGGTTTGGCTGCTTACTTTCTGAAGAGGTGCAGCGGTGTGGGCCTGGTCCGCTGAAGGCGGTTCTAGCGTGGTAGAGGCCGTCGCATCGCCTTCATCAAGAGCATCCAAGAAAGGGAACGCCGAAGGCATCTGGTTGGGAGGAAGACCGAACGAAGAGGAGCCAGCAAACGAGAAGAGCGGGGTGCCGAACTGCACATTACCAGTCGTCATCGCATCTGAAGACGGTGCCACACTTGTCTCTCCATTGCGCGTGCTCACTGGGCCGTTTGTGTACGCGTATGATTGCATATTCCTGCACGTATCAAGGTGGGGTGCGTCTGACAATCAGAAACTGACTTGACCAAACAGAAAGAAAGACACAGAGAGGGTTAAAAAAAAAGAAGTAATGAGAACCTCTCTTTTTGTTGTTGTTGTTATTGGTGTTTCGTGTATCGTACTTGCTCTTTCTCAGTTCGTCTGTTCTGTTCTCGTTTCAATGGAAGTTGTTGTGTTGTTGTTGACGAGAAACAAGAGAGGGGAAAAGATGCGAGCTGGTAGTCACGAACACGTGGTGAAGCGAGCTCAGTGACCGTGTAAATAAGAAATGAGGACGCCAACAACCACAAATAGCGAACAGTTAAACAAAAATCGGTTAATTGCAATACCTTTTCTCTTTCTCTCCTTCTTTTTCCTGTTATTCGTCAGTCTGTGTTGAGGTTTACTTGCTTATCGGGGCACTTCGGCTTCTTGACTCCTTTTTATTCTTCTTGTTTCGGAGTTTTTCTCTGTCTTGTTCAGCAAACACGTTCCCGTATGTTGATATAAAACTGTTGCGTGAGAAGTGGTATGAGGTACAAGGGAAAGAAAAATATGTAGCGAAACAAAGCAAAAAAAAAGGCACCGAATCACAAGTACTAGTGAGAAGATGTATATATCTGTGCGAGGTCACCAGAACAGCTCTTGCGAGTTGCGGCAAGAAAGAGAAAAAGAAAATAGCGAGTATAGAAACAAAGTAAAAAAAAAAGTAAAATTTCAGCACACCAAAGGTCGGTATGTGAAAACTAGAAAGATAGTGAGCGTTTTTTTTTTTCTTCAAGGGGGAACAGTACTTGTTTCTCACTGCTGGTGCAGTTATTGTTGTTGTTGTTGTTTTCGTGAAGCCCTTGTAAACGACGCGTGAGCAAATTAGGTTTATTTGAGGTGCACTTGTTGTACAGCGATCCACACACACGAAAGAAAAATAGAGTGGAGAAAAAAAGAAAAGCAAAGATATGAGCCTATCCTTTGTTTTTTGTTTTCTCGTTTTTCTGCTTCTTTGTGAATTATGTCGCTTATTTACAGTGCGTTTTAATTTCTGTTGTTCCGAGGAGGATTTCGTATCAAAAGAGTGATAAAGATCTAGTCGCTCGGTGAGAGTTAAAGTGAAAAAGAAAAAGCCAAGTAGGCACAAAGAGAGAGAGAGAGCGATAGAGGAAGACGGAGAGAGCGTAATATGAAGTACACATAATCCACTACAGTCAATTGTAAGACAGAGCCGCGCCTCCGTACATGTGAGTCTTCTCTCCGATAGTATCTCGGCCCCAAGAGAAGAAAGAAGCTCGCTGTTCACATCGCTGAAACCAGATAGGGAATCATCGGTGCGGCACAATAGTGTGAAGGAGAAAAGACACGGCAAAGAATGCGGACACTCAAACGCACCAATTACTTTTGCGTGGTAAGAGCGCAAGGGAAAATGTGATAAAGAGAGAAGGACAGAAAATCCCTCTTCGGTCGACGAGGTCCACGAGTTCAGAAAAGTCTCATCCTTGACAGTGACCACTGCTTTTTTTTTTTTTTTGTGTGTGTGTGTGAGTGTTTGTGCTGGTTTGCTTGAAAAGTCGAACAGGACACATCAAAAAAAAAAAGCCATTGCCACTCAATTCAGAAAAAAAAAAAAGATTCAAACCAAAACAAATAAATAAATAAAAACGAAATGTCATGCACGGAGTTGCAGAAGCAGCCCTAAAAACAAAAACTACAAACACTATTGTGGAGAAAAGTAAAACAGCCCAAAAGCGCGATGCACAGATGACAACGAAAAAAAGGCACAATAAGTTACGAGCAAAAAAGATATGCGCTTGCACATCCGGAGACGAGTTAGAAAGACAAGACTTTCTTTTGTGTCCCGTGACGATCACTCGGCGAGGCGTATGTGACAAGAACGCGAAAGAAGCACCATTTTTTCTTGTTTTTTGTTTAGCTACTGTTTTTCTTTCTTTTTCCTTGAACTTCGCAAGCTCATCCTATTTTACTCCGGGTGGCGTGTGAATTATTATTTTTTTCTACGATTGTATCGACAGAGCCGCTTCGGTACTTCCCTGTTTCTTCTTTTTTTTTTCTTTGTTGTGAGGGATATCCTTCGCTGTGATTTGGTCGCTCTATTCACTGACAGTTGGAGTACCTTGAGTCAGCGTGTTCGCTGCCTGTGTTCATCTGAGTGTGTGTATGGTGTTCCTCCCATTCACGCTGAGCAGCCTCATTATGATGAACAGAAAAAAAAAGTTCAGCTTACATTTTTACTCTAACAGGGCAAAACGGCGACCGCAAAGACAGCATCAAAAAAAAAAAAAGAGCAGAGAGCTCGTTGAGAGGCACAGAAGCAAAGCAATGGCTCATCACATAGCCAACGGTACGAGGATGGCTACTAAAGCCTTAAGCAAAGAAAACCTGGGGAGAGGCAAAACGAAAGTGAAGAAAGAAAAAAAGGGGGCATCAGCGCAGACAACGACAACAAAAAAAAAAAGATGGTGGGGTGGAAGCAAGAAGAAAATAAATAGGGAAGAAACAGGGCAACATGGATGCCAAGTCGTGCAGCACGCGCTTGTCACTGCCAAAGGGAGTAACGAAGCGCAAAGCACAAGACCATCAAAAAAAAAAACACAAAAAAAAAGCAAAGCAGATCAGATCAGAAGCAAGAATAGCGCATACCAAAACAGATTGGGAAGAAGCTGAATTGTCCTGGCGAGGAGATGTGAGAGCTCCTCAGTAACCTTTCTTGTCTTCACTGAGTACTTGAGTAACGCGGGAGCACAGACTGTTCGCTGTGAGTAACAATAATGTCTGTGTAGACGAACTTACTAACATGTATTTTGTGCGTTGGGTTTCGTTGTCATTGTTACCTTTTTTTTTTAATTTACTGTTGTTGCTTCTGGTTTGCCTTGGTAGATGTGTTGTGTATTTAACGTCTAGATTCATTTCAGACTTTCGTATCAGTGAGAACGTTTGTCATTTTTATTTCTTAGTTTATTTCTTGTATCTTTGTTTGGCGGGCACATCGACGAGTAAAAACAAAGACAAAAAGAGAAGCTGGAGACTGCCAAGTGCTCTGTAGTACGAACAACGAATGTGGAAACATTGGTAGTTAGTTCGATTGCGTACCGTAGCCGACGTCACGCAATCAAAAACAAAAGGGGAGAAAGGGAAAAAAAAGAAAAAGAAGAACAAGCCAAAGCGCATGTACACAAAACAAAAAAGAAAAGGTAAATCACACAGCACTTTTCCATGAAGGTATCCAAGAAAGGCTTACGAGTGTCTTTCTTTTAAAAAAGAAAAGAGAAAAAAAGTAGATGCGAACAGGCCGAAGGTTGGGAAAAGAGTAAAAAGAAAACGAAGCAAAAAAAAACTCAGCTTTGGGGGAAAGCTCCACAAAAAAGAAACGAGAATATATAAAGATAGAGCAAAACGAGACAAAAACGAAAGGGCCATTATTAACGTGAAAACAAACAAGCAAATATGTCAGTAAATAAAGAAACGGGGAGCCGTTCAGCACGCTACTTAATGAGCAACCAATCACGCGTCTGAAAATAGTTCAACTGAGAGAAGTAAAAATCAAACAAATACACGCCCAGTCGTAGTTGACGAAAAGAAGAAGAAAAAAGAACACCAACAACAATGATATAACTCACAGTACCCTTCCACTGTGAAATTCAAAGTTACTTCGCAACAAAACAGAAAGATCGAAGCACGTCGCCTAGCACCGAGAAATCCCCTTGAGACACAGGAAGAGAAGAGGCAACAGTTAGTAACCATGAGGTCTTCGTTCGCCATCAATTCCGTCGTCTCATTCGCGGATAGTCACAAGCCTTACGATGACATTAAAAAAAAAAAGAAATACTGATGGCAGAATTTGCTTCAATACAGTAGGGTTAATTCATGGTTAAATTGGAGAGAATATGGCTTGCGATACAAAAGGGGAAAAAGAAAAAAAAAAGAAAAAGAGAAATAAACCAAAGGGAGAGAGAGAGAAAAAAAAAGGAAATAAAGAAGCAATGGCGAAAAAACAAACAGATATGCCAGGGAGAAATGACATCAGACCTCAAACAGTCCTGGAAGCAAAAACACAGAACAGTACAATTTTAATGAACATTTTACTGTCAAAAAAGGCAAAAAGAGAGACAAAATTATAAGGGGAAAATGAGAACTACCAAATAAAACCACGGATAAACAAGTCGCTGGCACGACAACGAATCCAAAAGAGAGGCGGAAGCAAAACAAAGCAAAAAACACGAGAAACAGAAGTACAATGAGCAATTATTGATTTAAAAAAAAAGAAAATCAGGAGACAGAGAAAAAAGGTGGCGTATGTGTAAACATTGACAGCAAATAAAAAGGAAGAGTAAGGGGCTTGATTTAGTGCAAAACTGCTGTTCAAAATGCTGCAACTCTTTTACTGAAAGCCGAGAGTTCAAAAGGTAAAAAGGAACAAAGAGAAGGGAAAACATTTCACCTGGAAGGCCATGAGAGTAATCACAAAAAAAAAACGCATAGCATCCAAAAGGACCAAGGGTCCGCAGCACATCAGTGTGCTGTCTTTTCTTTACTTCTTACCAACGTCTCTTCCTTCTACGTCATCGATTAACACCACTTCCCTTTCCGTTCACAATTACGTAAAACAGATGGATAAAATATAGTACTCGGTTTAAGAAACGGTGGAACACAAAATTTTAAAAAAAATCAAACGCCAGAACGCACAAAAGCGCGACAAGTCTACTGGAGAGAGAAAGGGAAGAAGAGCGAAGCATTGTTTGCTGCTTCCCCATAATTCCCACACGCTCTTCGGTCTTTCTTTTATTATTATGCGTTTCTACCCTTCACATCGTTGGATGCATACTTCATCTTGAAGGTCGATGGCGTTATTCCTTGCATCAGCGTAATTGTCATCCTTCTTTCTTGGCGAAGGTTGTAAAGCACAAATTATCCGCGCCACTCGATCCCTTGAAAGAGAGATGCGGATGCAGTATGCCCATGCTCGTCGCTGTGAGAAAAAAAAAAGGAAAACACGAAAAGCCAATTGGATAAACACATGAAGCGAGATTCCCTTTTTGTTTTTCAACAGAGCAAGGAAGCATGATGTGATGTTGTTTTCTGTTTATTTGTATTCAGCACGTGTGCGTGCGTATCTGTGCGCATTTCTGTTCATGTACGACGCTAAAGAATGACGACGAATGCGACCGTAAAAAAAAGGGGGGCTTCAGAACAAACAAAGAAACACAAAATGATGAAAGTGCGCCGCCTGCTCAACCGCAAGGAGCACATTAGGAGAGACCAGATGGATCAACTAAAAATAGAACCGGAACAGAAAACGAAACAAAAACAAACACAAGTCAAAAACAAAAAGTGAAACTGTGCGTACCGAAGACATACCCTCGAAGCATGTAAGATAGAGTGAATGCTTTGGTCTAGGTGCAGACAAAATATGAGCAAATGCAAAAAAAAAAAAAGATGTACATTTCCAGCCGAGGCAAGAGAGGGAGGAAAAATGATTGAAGTGTTCTTCGTTGTCCGTAATTTTGCACAATGTTTTTATTGTCTGTTTCGTGTTGTGCATTCACGACAGGCGAAGGCGTGTTCGCTGTTGCAGACATCTACTTACTGCAGAAGAAAAAGACAGAAAGACAAAACAAACAAGAGAAACGACGTGAAGGGAGCAATAACAAAAAGAACTTTGAATTGTTTGAGGGAGAAGCCAGAAGAGCGACAAAGACTGCTGAGTCAGAAGAGAAAAAAAATCAAATTGGTTGTGCGCTGCGGGAAAATGGGACGAAGGAAACGTAGAGATAGTTTCCGCTTGTCAGACAGAGACGCGCAAGCATAACAAGCAATACGAATGGAAGAAAAAAAGAGGAAGAGGGCGGCTGCTCACCTTGCTTGACAAAGACAAGAAGAAGCGTGGCAAAAGCACCTGCGTGCAACGAAAGAAAACGAAAAGGAAAAGAAGAGAAAAGAAAAGAAAAAAGAGCAGGCACTTCCCATTTTTCTGGCGCAAGAGAAGCAGTTGTTTCCAGCCTGTATTTCCATGAATAATTTCTTCTTTCTCTGCACAAGAGAGAGAGGGGGGAGGGGCGTCTCTCATTCTCTTCGTGCACAGTGAAAGCGGGAAGAGGGGGGTAATCCACACTCGTGGATAGTGCAGTGTATTGACTACAGTGCGCGGTCCGTGTTCTCTCACTCGCTTCATTTTGGGTTCCAATGGTTTGCTTGCTTTGTTAGTGTATGAGTGTTTTTTTTTGTGTGTGTGTGTTTGTTTGTTTTTGCACGTGTCGTCGTTGTTGCCTCCCCTCCCACCCCCTCCTCGTCCATGACTGGTAGATGTAGTGAAGGAAGCGAGGTTCGTGGCGGAAGCTGCCATCATGCAGATAGCCCTGAGCAAACATCACCAGCCACAAAAAAAAATGTGGTGAGAAGAGCGGGCAGTTTGCACCTCGCAGCATATTGCACAGTTTAAAAAAAAAAGCAAAAGAAAGAAAAAAAGAGAGAGAAAATAAATACTACTGTGGGAGAAAGTAGTAGGTTGGCATCTGAACAGGCGCAGATGGCAGCGTTGTGAGCTGGAATGGCGTCGTGCTGGTGTCATTCGAGGGCGAGTTCATCACGCTGTGCGAGCCGGTCGACGCAAGGGCATCCACGCCTGGAGTCACCGGTGGAGAGACGAATGGGTAACACGGCACGGCGGAGGGACCAGCGGTAGGCGGCAATGTGTAGTATTGGCCATTTATAAGAACGACTTGTTGAAACGCGGCGGCGGGTGCGGCGGGTGGTGTGTTCATCCCTGCAGGCCAGCTCGGTGGCGCCATGGCTGGGTAAATGATCTGCGGGGCGGCCGTGGCTTCTGTGCCGAATGTGTTCATGATAGATGAGCCTGGCAGGGGGGTGCTGAATTGGGCTGAGAAACCACTCGGCGTCGGAGAGGCGATATCGCGACGGATGTGGCTCCGCGACTGCGCGGGGGCCTGCTGGGGGGCGCTCGCGTTGTGAATGGGCTGGTTAGTGCGTGGAGCTGCCTCCTTCGGCGTCGCTGCGGCACGAGAAAAGCGGGCTTGGAGAATACGGCCGCAGAGCTCTCGGCCGTTCAAGGCCTCGATGCACGCTGCCGCGCTCTCCTCCGTGTAGAACAGAGCGAAGCCATACCCCTTCGTCGGGCGGGCGTTGCTGTCGATGCTCAGTTTAGAGGCCTCGATGTGGCCAAAAGCCTGGCACATCTTCCGAAAGTCCTTCGGGCGGAAGTGCGGCGGTAGGCCGGAGATGTACACGTTGCGCATCACCAAGTTGCCGTTGCCGGTAGTGTTGAGACTTGACACCGTCGTGTTCAGCGTGGCAGACGCAATCGACGATGTCGTGCCCGCCAGAGCCGTGGAGCTGTCCGTCGTCGTCGTTGTGCCAATGCGAGGCTGCTCTTTGGCTCCCATTATTGGAAATGAAGTAGAGCCGCTGTCTGCCTCTGAGATGATCAGCGTGGAGGATTCTGGCGCGGCGTTTGAGGACGACGGAGGTGGAAGGTGAAGAGACGCGAAGAGGTTCGCCTCCGAGTTCGAAGTGACTTCAAACATTGAGGGCGGAGTGACCGCTTCGTTGATGGAGTTCTTCATGCGAGGGCTACCAGCTTCCATTTTTTTGTTTATCTTGATAACTCTGTCTGTCTGTGTGTGTGTGTGTGTGTGACTGTGAGAATGAACTTGTAACTGAGATTTTTCGTTTGCTTGTTTGTTTTCTACACGAGATCTTTTTTCTTTACCGCCTGTATGCGTGCCTGTGACAAAAAACGAGTTGATTTCGGTAAAAAACACAGGGAACCAACAGAAAGAGCACGGAAAAAAGGGGGAAAGCGGAAACGGCTGAAACAGACTAGTAGTGAAGAAAGAAGTAAGAACGAAAAGCTAGCAAGGAAAGGAAACGTCCTTTTTGTTGTATGCGTGCCTTGTCGGCTAGCAATTTTTATGCCTTGTTTGCGAAGAGAGAGGGGGAAAAAAAAGGAAACCTAATCTTTCAGAAAAAAAAAAGATGTAACTGTAGAAATAGAATGGCAGAACAGAAGGGGAAAAAATAGACACAAACAAAAAGTCTGTTTTGTGTCTGTTGAGAAAAGAAAAAAAGAAAACGAATATGTATGTTTTTTTTTTTTCGTGTCTGTTTGCGAGTGCGAGAGGGGCGCCGTTGCGTGTTTATGTGTGTCGCCGATAAAAAAACAAAGGTGGCGTCACAAGCAAGCAGGACTGAAATAAAATTCAACGTTCAAAAGCGAATGCGCCAGATACACTATACACGGTCAAGCCTGTGTACAACGAAAGACTCACGGGCGTGCTTCGAGAGCAGTGAAAAAGAAAACAAACAGGGAATGACTAGTGGATCAACAGGCAGGTGTAGCAGGACACGAGGCACCGCAGGAAGTCAATTTAATAATTCTCTTTCACGCAGAGAAAAAAAAAACAGAAACGGGGGAGAGCTAATTCAAAAACAAAAAACGTGTGCAATACGCCCACTTCAGTGCCGGGGACAAAAAGTAAACAAAAGGGGGGAAATTGGCAAAAAAAAGAAGGAGAAGGGCAAAAGAACACAAAAATTTATTGCACCCACGAACAAAAATAATCACTGGCACGCTTTAACTAAGATACAGTATGAGAATGCCAACTCCGAGGCGGGACAATCAACCAAAAATAGAAATGGGGGAAGAAACGAAACAAATTAAAAAATCAAAAATGGAATAGCGAAGGACAAAAACAAAAGGGGAGTAAATGTTGCTAATCGGCTCAATCTGATATAAGGAAAAGAGACAAAATACCTTGATTCCAGAGTAAGAGCACTATTTGAAGATAACTTTTTTTACACTGATAAAAACTAGAGTGGTGTTCACTTTCATTTTTTTTTGTTTCGACAAGAGAAGAAGGGGGGATGTTGCGGTGTGTATATCAATGATGCGCGTGTGTTTGTGTTGACGTCAATGCGTGTCGTCATGCGCACATCGCACGAGAGAAAAAGGGAAAGAGAGACAGGGAGAGAGAAAGGGGGAGGACAAAAAGAAGAAAGTTATCGCGTACAGTGATGAAATGTGAGAAATGGCATATGTCATCAATATGAAGGGTTTGGAACGACGGTACAGTACGTGCATGCACACCGCCGCCTTTGTAGCTCTGCGGTTCACAGAGCATCTAAAGCCTTTTAAAAGAGCATGAGTGTTCTTGATGATACACGGTGAACACTATTCGCACAAAGCTGAGGAGTAAAACAATACGAACGGCAAATTAAGGTGCAGTAAACTCAAAGCGTGACGCACAAAAAAAAAAGATCCGATAAAGAGCAAAATATAATGGAGCAAAAAAAAAAGAGTATTGTAACCCTGTAAAAGAGAAAAAGAAAGAGAGAAACAAAAATCACTCCCGCGGAGGCCCTCCTTGTGAGAGCTCCCTCGCAATGATCAGCTCCTTCACGAAGTCTGTGAAGAGAACTGGGGGTATCCAGTGCCCCATGCGAGGGAACAGCACGAGCTTCGCTTGTGGTAATATCTCTGCCAGTCGAAATCCGTTCTCCTTCGGAACCATCGTGTCCTGCATCCCGTGAA
This sequence comes from Wallacemonas sp. 195SL, assembly GCA_030849605.1. Taxonomy (NCBI): domain Eukaryota; phylum Euglenozoa; class Kinetoplastea; order Trypanosomatida; family Trypanosomatidae; genus Wallacemonas; species Wallacemonas sp. 195SL. Next base: position 50,928 of record JASANS010002459.1, on the reverse strand, counting down.
AAATAGTAATGGGGAATTTGTGCGCGCTGTCTTTGAGCGCCGCCAGACCCGCCTCGCGGCTTGGCGAGCGCTGAATACACCACATTTGTCTGACAATAGCACGGGAGCTCTGCCGTGCACGCTCCAGCTCGACACGCACGACAGCCCGCCGCTCCGGTGTTTCGTCGTATGCGTAGTCTCCGCGAAGCAGAGTCATGTGCCACATGCGAAAGTCAATCAAATCTTCCAATTTTTCGCTCTTTGGTTGCGCGAGAAGTGAAAGACTCATGCGCAGAGATTGCGGCCACACCTTGCCGCCTGTGTGTGAGTAGACAATGTTCAAGCTCAGCACACGCTCAGGCTTGGCGATTGCCATGGATTGAGCAATCATGCCGCCCATGGATTCACCCATTAAATGTGCCTTTTCGATCTTCAGCGTGTCCAACACGTGGAAGGCGTCGGCGGCGAGGTCCTCAATCAAGTATGGTGGGTGACCTTCACCGATGGAAGCCCACGCTGGCAGCACCAGGCGCACAATGTTGGGGGGTGCGTAGCTCGTCATGTGCGTGGACAGGCCCACATCCCGGTTATCCATGCGTACGACAAAGAAACCCTCTTGTGTCAGTTGCTGTACCATGGCGTCCTCGTAGCGGTAGCACGTACACGAGAGACCACTGATGAGCAACAAGCAAGGGTGTGAAGGATTCCCTGAGGTTTGGTAGGCAAGAACGATTTGTTCGTCTGTGCGTGTACACGTGCGAGGTGGTGTGTATTTGTCGCTTAGCAGCGGGTGGCCGTGCGGGTTGGCGTATTTGGGTGGCTGTGCGCTAGCAGCGACAGTCGCGGGAACCGCAGAAGGCATTAGGGGGGAGATAAAGGGGAGAATGCAAGCCTCAATCTCCTTTTTGGGGTGTTTGTGTGCGTGATGATATTCACGTCGCTGGTTTTTATGGTTGGTTTTCCTCTTTGACGGCAAAGTGAGCCTAATAATATTGAGACAAAGAAAGCAAAAAAAAAAAAGCGTGCAGGAAGTTCGGGGTAGGAAAGAGTGACGCATTGCGAGAGGGTATACGGTAAAGAAGAGAGCAGACGAGAGGGCACACACGCATGAATAGCACAAAGAAACAGAAAGAGGCCAGTCTGTGTGCGCGACAGACACGCACCAAGATAGTAGTAGCAATAATCAATATAATAGTTCAAAGTGAGTGCAAACAATTTGTGTCCATGGATATCTTAATACTCCTTGTTTTTTTTTTTTTTTGCAAGTGTTGGTGGTAAAGGTTTTGCGGTGTTCTATCTAGAAGCAAAACGATATTTAAAAAAAAAAAATGTGTGCAACTAACAAAAAGGCACTGAGACAAAATCAAAAAATATATAATAGAAAGAGAAAGGTCGTGTCAATCATTTGATCACATTTGGGTGAAAAAAAACAGAAGAGCACGAAAAAACATATTTCGTTCACACGCGTCATTATAGTGTCCTATTAGTGTTTCTATTTGTTTCGTTTGGTGTTGCTTTTATTGACCGTGTGCTGCTAAAGGTGCTGGGTGAATGTATAAACGTGATCATGGTGAAGGAGAGCCGTGTGCCTCTGTGGTCGCTGATGTGGGATGCCGACCAGCAGGGTAAGCAAGAGAGAGAGAAAGAGAAACAAAGTCTGTTCCCATCAACATCTCATTGCGGTTCTAACTGAGTTTTGATCTGGTCAATGAAGGCGGTATCGAGTGCGGGAGGGATAGAATGCCCCATGCCAGGCCACAAGATGATCTTTGACCCGTGAATCGAGGCAGCCAGGTGCTCGCCGTTCTCGTGTGGAATCGTCATGTCTGCCGTCCCGTGAATGATTGTCGTCGGAGGGAATGAAGCGCGCCTGGAGGTCTCCTCAAGACGCTCCGCACGGCCTGGCGACTTGAGGAGTGCCCAGCACTGCCTCTGAAAGGCGGCGGTGTCATTTGGGCTTCGCCGCAGCGCACGCCGCCAGTAAGCTCGGCTAGCCGCCTCGTCGAACGGCAGCGTGCCAGCATTGCGGGCATCGAGACGCACCTTGAAATCAATCAGCGCCTCCTCACTGTCTCCTTTAGGACGCGACAAGACACCGAGTTGGGCACGCAGCGGAGGACGCTTGACTGAGCGACCACCTGCGCTTGTAAAGAAGAGCGTCAAGCTTGTCACCCGCTCCGGTGCCTGCAGGGCCATCTCCTGTGCAACCATGCCGCCCATGGAGCTGCCAACAACATGAGCGCACGGCAGCCCAAGGGCATCTAACAGCTGCAGCATGTCCTGGGCGAGGTGTGCGAGGAGATAAGGCGGCGGTTCTTGTGCAGCAGGAGCAAGCCACGCGGGCAGCACCGCCTGCCAGAGCGGTGGGGGGAGCCAGTTGTCCGCGCGCGAGGAGAGGCCCGCATCTCTGTTGTCCACGCGCAATACGTAATAGCCAGCCTGCGCCAATCCTTCACAAAATGCATCTCGCCAATAGAGACAAGAATGACCGAGGCCTGCAAGAAGGAGAATGGTGGGATGAGCAGGCGCACCAAAGGTCTGGAAACACAAGGTAGCGGGTCCCGTGCGAGAGGTGCCTGGGATGGCTACGAAGATGTCCTTGGGCTCGGGAGTGCCTTTGGTATCCATGCCCGACGGCGGTGTGGCTTGAGAGGCGGAGGGATCTGCCTGGGGGACTGCACTCGCGGGTCCTGAGGGGGCCGCGGGGGGTGACGCCGAAGAAGCTGCCCAACACGAACGCATCCCTTGCTGTGCCGACGGCGTGTGGCACTGCGTCGCGGCCATGTTCGTCGTGTTTACTGTTGTTGTTGTTGTTGTTGCAGGCCCTGACCGAGGAGCGTTGAGGTTTTGTGCGTCAACAAATTGAGGCGAGGAGACGGATCTCCCTGCGGTCACGACTGACTCTGCCGTCGCACGTGGCAGGCCACTGAGAGCTTTACATTTCTCCTCCAGTGCGGCACGGTTCTCCGTTTTGTGATCCGTATGCAGACGAGCCTGTGTCGTCGCGTGCGTGGAAAGCTGCGCGCGGTTGACATCCTGAGCCGAACTAGCGACGTTGGTGGAGGAGGTGAGGGCGTCAACGAGGCGGGCATGTGCCTCCTGTGCCTTCTGCCGCGCCACGGCAGTGACCCACAAGGCGCAATGAAAGTAGAACGCCACACCGCCACACGCCGCAGGTGCCGCCACGGCCGACGCACGACGCAGCAGACCTGGCATGATGAGAGCGTCACGGTATGCAAGGGGGAAAACAAGGCAAAGAAAAAAAAGTAAGGAGGTATTGTCACTCTATGACCGTCGATCACACTTGATGAGTGAAGAAAATCACAACGGCAACTGCCACAGGAAAAGAACGTAGTTGGGGTGAAGCGTGCAAGGTGGGGAGAGCAGACAACACGTTGCAACGAATAGTGTTTGAGACAAAAGACCAGAAGACACGTAGAGTGGCAGCAAAGGGTACTTTTGCGATGAGGCCCAAGTGCCAAAAACTGATTGCGGTAATGTGCGCCATGAAAGACACAATGCTCAATCTGTTTCCACTTTACCTTGTATACAGTTTTGCTGTTGTTGTTAGTATTATCAGGATACTTGCTTTTTTTTTGTTTTTACTTTGGTTATGCAAGAATACGTATTAGCAATACGGGGGAGCTAAGCCCAGCGCACAGGGGCGTAGAAAACGGTCACAGACCGACAAAAAGTGGAGAAAACAAGCGATACTCACCTTCCGAAGCACTTGAAGCCGATCAGATTTGCATGCACTGAGCCCCTAACAGCGTCTCCTTCACAACCCACTCAATACCGCGCACATCCCTCTCAGACAGACGCTCCAGACGCCGCCATATCTGCGATGGCACCACACTGGCGCTCCACAAGGAGGCAAACGCATCTGTCGCCGCCATGGGCGTGGAAGTGGCCGTAAGAGTTCCACTTCCTACCCCTGCTGCTGGCACAACGTGTGCAGATGATCCCCACGCTGGCGTGAACGCCGCGAGAGCCACGGCTAGTGTTGCAGATTGGACCCGTGCCGGCGCGACAATCTGCTCCGCGATGAGCGTGGCGATGGGTGTGTCGGTGAGCGTACACTGCGTAAGACGCAAAGAAGGGAAACGCCTCTCCAAGAGCTGACCAGAGAGCACCAAGCGCCACAGCAGCACGTGCCAAGGCTGGCCTGCGACCGCGGAGCTCGGCGTCTGCTCTGGTGCATCGTCAGAGGCTGTGCTCAGCAATCGAATCAAGGCGTGAGCCGATGAGGCGGAGTGCCCGGTCTGTTGTCCCTCAGAGCAGGTGACAGGCGCCTCCGACAAGACAAACTGGATCGCCGAGGCAACACGGGCAGGAGACGTGCGAGGCTGAAAAAAGGCCTCCAGCCCCACCTCAGTGTGCGAGAGATCGAGGGAGGTCAGCGTGTGCTGGTTAGCGAGCAGGCTCGTCCAGAGCGCACGAGCTGGGTCGTTGTGGAGCCACTCAAACCCCAATGTAGGGTGAAGGCTGAGCAGCATTTGAATCCCTGCGGCCGCGTCTGCCTGGGCGACGCGATCCATTTGTTTGCGGCTTTGTGAGGTGAAGGTCATGCGACTCGTTCGCAGGCGTGCCACGGTCACGGCAGGGTCAGGGGCCAACCCGGTGTTGGCGGCGGCGCCGGAGGACGGTGACGAGGGCACAGTCATGGTGTTGCGAATGGGTGGGGCGATGACGACGGTATTGGCGAGTGAGAGCGTGCGTAGATGGCCGCGGGAGCCGATGAAGCCCGCCACCATGCCCTCTGGCGTGATGTCGGAGTCGTTTAGTCGCAGCTGCGCGAGGGCGGGAAGCCACAAGACGCCAACAGCTCGTGGTGGTGGCGCTGCCTGTGGGTGGACATGGTGTGCGACTCGCGCATTGGCCTCTGGCACAGACGTCGTCGTCGCGGGTGCAGAGGCACCTGAGTGGTGATCGTGTTGGGCACTGTCGGGCTGGGCCTCCGTCGCCGTTTCCCGCACCACGGGAGAGAGGTCACAGGGCACATAGGTGGGATTCAATGCCTCAAGCGAGGTGATGGGAGTCCCCGTCAACGCGACCGACACGAGCCGGAGCGGATGCGGTACCACAAACGTGAACGCCTCCGCAGAGCCTTCGAGCTGTCGCCGTGCCGGTGACGGTGACGGTGAGTGAGCGGCGGCAAGAGCGGCTGGACAGGCGAGTGGTGTTGCCCATAGGCCTGCAGAGGTGAGGCTCGTGTAGCTCGCATCGAGTGCCTGCAGCTGAGGCGCCAGCCACGGCAGCAGACCCAAGCTCGACACCGCCGTGTGCATGAGCGAGAGCCGCTGCATGGCAGGGAAGAGCGGGCACGGCGGCACGGCGCAGCGTCGACCACGCGTGCGCTGGCTGCCGCCCTCGGCGGGGTCCACGAAGCGAACACGCGGGTGACGCCTCAAGAGAGCCTCGCAGCACGCTGTAGTTGGGAAGATGTGGGTCTCCCGCAGAAGCAGGTTGTTGGAGAGGTCAAGAAAGACCAAAGATGGGAAGGGTCTCGCCGCCGCGTTGCCTGAGCCCGGCTCGGCGGCTCGGCTGGCCAGTGCGGCACCAAGCACGGCCGCCAGCGTGGTGTTCACGTGCGTGGTGGGCGAAGAGCTCGTGTCAGAAGCGTCAGCGGCACGATGGCTGACCTTTCGCACCTCACCGTCATCATCGCCACCGACGTGCTGTGCGGAGGTGACCTGCGGCACGAGTGCCCTACACTGCATCAAGTAAAGCTCACGAAGCGAGGGAAAGAAAGGAACATCAGTCAAGCCAGCCGGTGTGATGGCGGAACTGGATAAGTTCAGCACCTCCAGCCGCGTCAGTGCGCGAAGGAAGTTCACGTCATCGACTGGTGTCGCCGTGAGTCTCAGCACGGAGAGCAGTGGTGTGCGTTCCGCCAGCTGTGCGGCACGCAGGGCTTGGCTGTTCACGCTGGTTTTGTTGAGCTCCAAATGAGTGAGCGTGGCGGCGGACGCGGCAAGGTGCGATAGCACCACATCTACCCGCGACAGCCTCGGCACGGAGACAAGCGACAGCACACGCAACGCCAACGCAGAGGCCTTGTCCGACGCCGCCCCACCACAGACGTCGGTGCTCTCACTGTTGTGAGCGTGGAGAGTTTCGTTTGTACGCTGCCAAGGGAGCAGCCCGCGCTCCTCAAGTACCGCGTTGCCTACCACGCTCAGCTCCATCAGTGAGGCAGGCATGGCACACTCGTCGTCGAGTGCACGCGCTGCCCCTTCCTCCATACGAGACACGTCATCGTGCGCAGGAGGGGGTGACGACACAGAGAGTGGCAGAGTGGCAATGTACACGTTATGCAAGTACAGCGCATGGAGCGAGGCAAAGTGCTTGAGGCCAGAGATGGTGTCAATGGTTGTTGGCATCGGCCGCGCACCAGCACGTGCATCGTGATGGGATCTAGCAATGTCAACAGCATGACGCGGCACCCTTGTTATGCGCGGACCAGCCCGGTGGTCAGAATGCGCTCGCGTGTGTCCAAAGCGCATGCCGCGACCGATAACGGCGTCTGGTGGTGGCGGGCCATCAACGCGTAACTGCACAACATGTGGGAACAACCGCGCAAGCCACGCCACGTCCCATCGGCCAAGTGCGCGCTCACCTCCACTGCCACCAGCGCCAAGTACATCGAAGGTGTGGCCCTCCGCAGGTCCACGCGGACGCCAGGCCAAGCAAGTCAACTCCGCCAGCTCAACACGTAGGTGGAGTACGCGCAGCTGTGTGCACACCGAAAAAGCCACCGCGGGGTCAAATTGTGCACGAGTCGTCGTCGTGGTTGTCTCGCGCATACCGGAGGCGGCGGCCGTGCTGTCGGCATCAGGGTCCTCACAGTCCGCCAGCAAAGGCTCGACGAAGCCGTCGGCAAGCACGGACTCGTCATCGGACGCCTCTGGGCTGCGCGACGCCGCGGCCTGATCTTCAGATATCGTAGTGGTCAATGCGGCTGTAGGAGGAGAAGGAGTGTGTCGCACGACGTGCGATGCCCACCACTGCTGCTGAAGTTCCTCCTCCACAGCCAGCGTAACAGGACCGTTGAGAAACACGTACGACAGCAGAGGCATCTCATTGTCCTCCTCTGAAGCTGTGTGCACAGGGTACTTGTCACTTTTTTCAACACGACTAAAGTAAGTCAGGTCCGCACACACCACCAGCGCCGACACCGCAACCGGACCCCACGACGACGAGGCAATCGTCGCATCAGCTGCACCACGAGTGCCTGCGTGAGAGGGGCGGGTATAATCACTCTCAATGTGCCGTGCACGTGCGTTTGTCCACCAGAGCGAGACAGCCAGCCGCCCTTCAGGGTGCGTGCAGACCAAATAAAGATAACAAGCGCATGGCGCCGCGCCGGCCCGCGAGGGCGTCATAGTAGATAGGCGCGGTGGCGGTAGTAAGGCTGGTGCCGAGCCCGCCGGAGTGCCATGGCGGGTGGCACAGGCATCGGAGCGCATCGCAGCCTTCACACGCTCCACATCCGCTCGCAACCCTCGCGCGACTGTCGTGCAGAAACCAATCCACGAGCTCGGTGTGTTCTCCAGGTACTGAAATAGCCTTACACTGCCAAGGTGCGCCGGGAGCGAGCCCATCGTCAGCCCTGCGTGTGTCCGTGCGCCGGCCCAGGCGACGTCGCCGTCATCGTCCTCATCCGCCCTTCCCGCATCCCGCTTCGTGCCGAACCGGCTCGTCCTGCTGGTGTTGGCGGCGTCAGTCTCACCTGATGCCTCACACGAGGATGACGACGATGACGCACTCGCGGAGGTATCGCTGTCGTCATGCGGTTGCTGTTGCCAGGTGTGAGCGTGGCTCAAGAACCAGGCCCCACCCAGGCGATATGGCTTCTCACGCTCGCAGTACAAACGAAGCGTTGGTGACATCGCAACAAGGGCAAGAGGAGGCGACGCCACGAACAGGCTCGTCTTCTGTGCCTGCGAGAAGTGGGGTGAGAAAGGGAACACAAGATGCACGAGATAGAAGTGCATCGTCCTCGCGGACAGCTGACGAGGCGCGTGGGGACGAGCAGCAGACGGGCATATCTGTGACGCAGTGCCGTGATCGAATGTGCACGGCGAGGACGGAACGCGCAGGTCAGCCTGCGGTGGCTGTGCTGTGGTCATATTACTATTAAGTGAAAGAGAGAGAGAAAGATGAAGCCGCGAGTTGGAGAAGGGGGAAATACAACAGTGAAACGGTCCCACGCGGAGACGCACACATTTTGCACCCTGTGAGTACAATGTGAAGCGCCGAATCACATCGGCATGTGTCCTCAGTGCAAAAGCGTGATATCAATGCGCATTATTCGCCGTAGCTGCTTTGCGGTAAGTGCACGCAAGTAAGTATGGGGTGTAAACAGGACGGACGGGTGTGTGCGGATGCATTTTCAAGTGTGCGCCGAAGTGCCTGGAAGGAAGAAACAACAAAGCCTCTTGACATTGAAGGCAAACGTGTAGCACTTTGTTGTCAAGAGACATGCTGTTTTTATTGTTGTTGTTGTTTTCGTACCAAGCCCAGCTTCGCCCATGTCCCACTCACATGTTGTGATTGGCAGCACTAAATGCTAGTGTTGTTGTTTTGTTTTTTTTGCTGTAATAACGGTGGGAAGACTCCTCACCAAATGCGCATCAGTGAGAGTGGAGAAACACAAAGAGAAAGCAAGATTCATACTCATGCTGCAAAATACTAAATAAAGAACTCACGGAAAAAAAATGTGGCGTATTCGTTCTACCTTTACGTGCTGGGTCAAACAGCGCGTGACATACACAAGAAAAAAATCGAAGAGAGAAGGACAAGTCGTAATCAGCGAGTAGGCATTGCCTCACAGGTTGTTGTTTTTTCCTTTGAGTAGTTGCTCACTACTTGTTTTCTTTTTTTATTTTTATTTTTTGACTTATTTTGATTGCGTCGTTGACGTTCTTTACAGTTCATCTGGGTCATACCCGTCTCCACCAGCTGGTGGCTGCGGTGGCAAACCGCTCGACTGAGTTGTCGTCTCTGGTGGTGACGCAGCGGCAGCGGCGGCAGCGGCGTCGGCCTCTGCCTGCTCTCGCGCGGCAGCGGCAGCAGCTTCATCCTCAATCCTGCGCTGCGCCGCAGCCAGTTGTGCGCGCACGGCGGCAGCCTCCTGCTCCGCCTGACGGCGCGCAGCCTCCGCCTCCTCGAGCTGCCTCTCACGGTCTGCGAGACGGGATTGAATGTCCCTCTGCGCATCCGAGGCCGCCTTGAGCTTCTTCTCCAGCGCGGCATTGTCGCTCGGAGGGACAACCACCTCACGAGGCGCGCGTGTGCCGGCGGATCGCTCGCTCGGCGCCGGCCCGGCGTTGAACGCGCGGGTGCCCGCCCCGAGTGAGCGCGTGCCGCTCATGCGGCCCTGCGGAATCGACCCAGACATACCAGGCACCGCATCGCTCTCCGCCGCCCGCTGAGCCAGCTCCATCTGCTGGAGCAAGGACTTCAGCATCGCGCTGTTCGCATGCAGTTCCTTCGACTGGGCTGCCATCTGGTCCTTGGACGCATCAAGCTTCGCAGCAAGATCGAGAACAGCCTGGCGGTGTGCCTCCTCGTCATCGTCTTCGTCGTCATCGGCTTCACCCGCCGCACGCTTCGCCTCCAGTGCCAAGCAGTTCTCATCGGGGAAGAAGTTAAGGGTGCCTGCGCTAATGCAATCCCCCACGTACGACTCCTGGCCAGTAAAATCATTCGGGTCCTTTCGGCGAAGATGGTGCATAAAGTAGAGGTACATCCACATGTTGTGGTCGTGCTTGACGTGCTTCAGGAAACCGTTCACAGAGAGTTTCTCCAGCGCATCCGAGTCCATGCCACAGATGTAGCAGTTGCCATGCATATCATCTTCAACCTCGCGGCGGTTATCACGCATTTCACCAAAGGTATCAATAATGATACCGAAGAGAATGTTGAGGAACACCACCGTCACCAGGGCGTAGAAGAGCATGTCGTAGGTAATGCGAGAGACCATATCGCCGTCCTCCCAGCCCCACGGCCGCATGATATCTGCCACACCACCGCCCTGGCGCAAGCCTTGGCTGAAGATGTAGGTGAAGCAATGAAGAAGCGTGTCGCAGTTCGGGTTTGAAAGGTCGGGCTCTTCCGAGTCCGGGTCGTACTCGCTGCGGAAGAAGAGGTAGCCGATGATGCTGAACAAGTACAGCAGAATGAGACCGAGCAGGGTCGAGAGCAGAAGCTGCTTGCCGTTCATAAAGATGGCACCGATGAAGTTGCGCAGCGTTGGCACCTTGTACACCATCAGCATCAGGTTGAAGGCGGCAAAGTACGGCGTGTAGCAACTGAGCATGGCGAAGATGAGCAGACAAATGCGGAACACTGATTTAAACCACGTGCAGTACTCCCAGACGATCTCCCACCGAGTCAGCCCTTCGTAGACTTCAGACATCGTCATGTCAAATTTGGAGACGCCGCTGAGGTTGCGCTGCTTCTCCTTGTACACTGTGTAGAGGTGCACGGGGAAGTTCACAGTCGTGTCAATGTAGAAGGCGATGAAGCTCACGAGTGCCTGCACCACACACGCGAGGAACACCAGTGTGCTCTCCAGCTGCAGAAAAAGGGGGTTTGTAATCTGGCCGCCTTCCACCAGCACCAGCACCAGGTTCACAAACACAGCGAGCACCATCGAAATGAGCTCGTAGTACCCAATATCATACGAGAGAGCATAGGGGGCGACGTAGTTGTTGAAGGTGATGCGGGAGCGCTGCCACAGGCGCGCCATGGCGGAGGCGTCGGGGTCGTACAGCACATTAAATCGAGTCCAGCGCGCCACACGCAGCTGGAAGTCGTGATTGCGCTCAATCGCAAAGATAAGGTCGTCTGCCTTGTGCACAAAGTCAGAGAGCTTGCTCGTGCGGCTGGAACGGTCCACGGCCCACAGCAGCGAGTCCTTGTTCTCCTGCGTCAGGCTCATGCAGATCTGGGGGATGCGGAAGTACACGGGCTCGAGGCCATCTGCACGGCTGATCTCCATCTGGCCGAGGAAAGGTTGCAGGACCGCGCACTGGGCCATGATAGCGTCGATGTGCTCCTTCTCAGATTCGCTCGCGTACGGGGCAACAGTACGCAAGAAAATGAGCCAGTTGAACAGCGTGTCGACAGATGGGTCATCTTCGTAGCGGTCAAAGTGTGTGATGGCGTAGTACATGTGAGGACGCACGCAGGTCATTTCATTCTCGACCAAGCTGATCGGAATGCCGACAAGAATGCGGGAGAACACCTCCTTCTCACGGCATCCCTCCAGCAAGGCGAGAACCACATTGCTGATGGAGAGACGCAGACCGCTCACGTTCTCCTTGGTGAGCTCGTTCAGCGTGTCGCGCTCGTCGGGAGCGGCGTTGACGCTGTCATGCACAAACTGCGCGGTCGTGCGGCAGCAGCCACACACATTCGTGGAAAGCAGCGTCTCCTGGTTACCGTGGCACGGGCCTTGGCAGATTTCCGTCAGAAGGTCGTAGCCCTGTGTGATCACACCCATGTTCACCGGCGTCACGAAGCAGGTCATCTCGTGCATGAAGTTCATCACCTCAACGACCATGTTTACGCTGTGCAAATTGTCAGATTGGTTGCGGATGTAGTCCTGCATATCCAAGTTGTGACCTTCACAGAAGAGCTGAATGAGACGAAGGAGCGCTGTCACCAGGCGCAGACGGCGTGCACCACGCACGCGTGCCCAGCCAGCCAGGGCGGAGCGGTTTGCACGGGCCTTGAGCACATTGGTGACCGGCTTCAGCGCCTCCACCAACTGCATGTTCGCCGATGGTGAAGTGATGGATCGCTCGTTGCCACGCATGCCTCGCTTCAGCAAGTAGTACTGGTGCTCCGAGTTCATCCGCTGCGTCCACTGCAGGCTCGACAAGAGCATCACACGGGCGTTGTGGAAAAAAGACTCCTCGCGCGTCAAGAAGTAGTCCAGCAAGGAGGACTGCACGACGGGGTTGCCACCCTCAAGAAGAGCAATGCCGAGACGGATCGCGCTATACGAGACGACATCGTCCTCAATCGCGCACAGACTGACCGCGACGGAGGCCATTTGCGCCTTGTTGAACGCACATTGGAGGCGGTAGCCGAGCTCACCGGCGTCCTCGTTCTGGTCTTGCCGCTCCATCAGGTCCTCGCCAATGTTGACCACCGCATCGCCAAAATCAACATCCTCCTGCGGGTTCTTCACGCGCTCAGGGTGGTTGAGGGCCGTGTCGAGGGAATTGTAGAACAGGTTCATCAAGCCCACGAACGTGCGGGGGGCGAAGAGGTGGCGGCTCATCGCGCCTACCACGCATGTCACTGCCTTGAGAAGCTCCTCGTTATCCGGGGTCGTCACCAACATGGCGTTGACAACACGCGCGACGGAGACCTGCCGGCCCGGCGGGATTAGTGTGTTGCCCTTGAGCATATTCCTCAACGTCGCGCGGACAAGGGCGATGCCACCACCGCTGGAGGCGAGTGCACTCGACATAGACAGGCCAACACCACCAGAGTCCATCAGCGACGAAGACGCCGCGTCCTCGCCAAAGAGCACGTCGAAGGCCCCCACGTCATCGTCGTTTACGTCGATGAGGCCCAGGTCCTGTCTGTTCTTCTCCACCTTGAGCACCTCCTCCTGCAGCTGCTCCTGCTTCTCGCTTAGCCAGACCCGTAATTCGTTTTTGACGACACCACACTTGCGCGCGGGGCCTTCCAGATCTGGGAGGTTCAGCTTGGTTGCGCGGTACTGAATGACACCGAGCATGCGGCGGTATTGCACGACCTCCTCGACTGTGAGCTGGAGAGAGCCCTTGTACTGCAGCAGCTGCTCACCAAAGTCGGCAGCGGAGCGAACCACGCCGGCGCAGGTCTGGCCAATAGGTCCGTCGTGCACGCGGTAGAAGGCGCTCTGGCTGAAGCAGTTCTGGAAGATAGCGCACAGCGTGACGGGCACCGTGGTCAAAAAGAAGAGACGGAAGTTCAGAATACCCTGCACACCCGCGTTGACGACGTTGTCATTGCGTCTGCCACCGCCGCCGCCGCCGCCCGCGTGCTTGTTCTTGCACAAGTCCGCGCACCGTGTTTGCAGGTCGCGAATGATGCCAATGATCTTCCAGAGCCGCTTGTCCTCTGTCCAGTTCATCTGCATGCGGTGGCGCTCATCCATGTTGTCCTCCACATTTGTGAAGTAAAGGGCGACGAGCGCGCGCAGGTACGGATTCACCATCTTGAAGGAGCCGACGCGGTCGGTGGGCTCGACGGCCATGGGGTTGTTGAGCTTCGCCACGTCCAAAATGTCATCCTGTGTCACCCGCTCGACCAGCTTCGACAAACGCGAGGCCGGGAGCATCTCCTGTGCCAACGACAGCACGCTCGAGGCAGAGCCGCAAATGTTGCAAACCAGGTTCACGAGTGCTGAAGTGAACTTGATCTCGGCCAGGCTCGGGTTCGGGCGAGGACGCGACAAACGGCGCAGGGCATTGCGATCACGCAAGGCGAGCATCATGCGGCGACGCGGCATGATGGACACGGATGATTTGCCAAACACCTTCTCGCTCAGCATCTCCACAAACTCACGATCAGGGATAACGGTGTTGACATCTTGCTCCAGACGCTGCACGAACACATCGAGCAGCTCAGGCACAAGGTAGTCGTCAATGTCGCTCATCGTGCCCAAGATGCAGATCACGATGTTGAGGACCAGCGCACGCGTACGGGTGTTGCCCCTCAGCGACGTCATGAACACATCCAGGTCTCCTCGCAGCGTCTTGGCGTTGTTCTCGGAAAGGGAGAAGTAGTAGAAGAAGCGCATGAGAGAGAAGTAGGTATCGCTTTCGGCGGGCACCTTTGGAAGCATCTTCAGCAGCGTGCGGTGAATACCCCAGTGAGCCATCAACTCAGCACGAATGACCAGGTGTTGCGGCACGCTGGAGGAGTCGGAGAGGCCAAGCGCGGCACGACGACGGCGCAGCGTGTTGCTGAAAGTCATCATTCGGCACGCCGCAGCCACCTTCGACCACAAGTAGTTGACCCGTTCTTGCAGCGACGCGGACTCGGCATGTAGACGCTTGCTGGACTCCTTCTCCGTCGGGGCGGTGTAGAACTCGGCGAGTGAGTGCCGAGGCGCGGCGGTGCCCGTTGGAGGGAGAAGTGGTGAGCCCGACTCTGAGCCGCTGCCCAAGCCACCCGACGCAGACATGCTCATGTCGGTCATGGGCTTGATCTTCGGCTCCTGACCGGCGAGCTGTGCCTCAAAGCTCCCCATCAGCGTCGCGATCACGTTTTGAATTGCCGTCTCCCAGGAAGGACCGTACTTGCGATCTGTGATCATGCTCCGCTGGAGCTCGACGGCGACCTCGTAGATGGAGTCGAAGCTGCGAACGACCTCGGTCGGGGGCAGCGTGTTCACCTCAAGTACAAGATGTGCCATGGAGCGCTTGACGATGCACAGCTGTACCATTAATCGCATCGCCTGCACCGTCAGCGCGTCGTTGTTGTAGCGTGTCGTGTCCATCAGCACCGGTACAAGGCCTTGAGGCTGGAATAGAGAGACAGTGTTCGCGGTGAGGAAGTTGAGGTAGTCATGGACGTCCTTGGAAGAGAGCGCGGTGCGCGCCTTGCCGCTCATCGCCAAGGCATCGCGGCTGTTGCTCGCGACGATCGCACCAAAGGCACGCAGCACGGCATCATCGTCAATGTCCTCCTCTTCCTCCGAAGACACGTCATCGTCGTCGTCGTCACCGTCATCCCCGGCCGCATTCTCAACTGTGCCGTCCGCCGCGATCTTCGTCGCATCGCCCTCCTTTCCATCCGTGGCGACAGCCTCAGTCCCGCCAATCTCCTCGTACCCGTCCGCGCGCTTCTTCTTCTTACGAAGACCAAAGCAGGAGCTCTCGAGTGCGAAGAGACCGCCCTTGCCCCCTTTGCCGTTGCCGGCCAGCCAGGGCTTCTCGCCGTCGAAGTCCGGGTCTGTTAGGGCACGGTACAGGTAACGAATCACCTCATCCGCGCCGCGTAGCACGGCGCTCTCGAGGGCAGCCTGCAGCGCCGCGCAGATCATCTCACGCACACGCATCAGCTGCACGCTCTCCACCTGCTTCTCAAAACGGTCGATGGTCTTGCTTCCACCTGGACGCAGGCTCATCACGTCGTTGCGGCCATTGAGGAGACCCAGCAAGACAGGCACAAGTTCCTCCACCTCCTGCGCTGTGCATTGCCGTTGTCGCATCAAGCGCATCCAGATGCTCACACACGAGCGCAGCAGCGTGCTGCGAGGGACGTCTTCCTGGACAAAGTACGGGTTCGCCCGGAGCAGATTCAGCGTCGCACGCTTGATCGTGAGTGTCATTTCGTCATCAGGGACACCCGAGTAGTAGTTCGAGTCCACCTTGCGCAGCGTGCTGGCGCCGTAAAGAACGGTGCTGACGCGCAGCTGAATGGCGGGGTCGCTGATCTTGTCAATGGCGTGGACCTGCAGCGCCAGCCGGACCAAATGAGAGCGCAGGTTATCGAGGTGGCTCGGCACGCCGACACGCTCGCTTCCCGTCCAGACGAGGGTGCGCAGTGTGATGAGCATGGCCTCGTACGTGAAGAGCTTGCTCACCACCTCGCGGCAGATGGGCGGGCAGCCGTCGTAGCACATGCGCAGCATCAACGCGACCTGGTCAATAATGTAGTCAGTTGCCTTGGCGTTCTTGGGGTCCATGAGGAACTCATTGAAAGGGTAGCTGGAGCTTTCCTTGACATCCGGTGTGACGTAGACCACCCCATCCCGCACCTCCAGCTTCATCAAAAAGCCTGGGTTCTCGATGAGCAGCTTCTGGCACACATACTCCTGACGATCAGGGAAGC
Source organism: Wallacemonas sp. 195SL (assembly GCA_030849605.1). Classification (NCBI taxonomy): domain Eukaryota; phylum Euglenozoa; class Kinetoplastea; order Trypanosomatida; family Trypanosomatidae; genus Wallacemonas; species Wallacemonas sp. 195SL. Next base: position 35,100 of record JASANS010002459.1, on the reverse strand, counting down.
CGGTGAACTTGAGGGTGCTGGCAAGACCGATGAGGTCAATGTAGGGGCCACGGCGAATGGTGCGCTCTGCCGTGATGAACCGATCGCAAATAAGCTTCAGCGTGTTCAGAGGAACGGCGCGGTTGTCAGTGAACATGGCTTGCATCGTATCGACGCAGCGCAGCACACGCCCGTCCATGGCGATCATCAGCGGCACATAGTCGGTCCAGCCCACAGCGAGATCTGCGCGACGCAGCACCATCTGCCTCAGCAAACGATACACCAGGCGCACGAGCAAATGCAGCTCCGAGTGCTCTTCGAGCATGATCTCGTGGAAGTCGAGGCAGCCCTCCTTGAGGGGGAGGGTGGGGATGCGGTTGCTCGTCTCATTGATGTCCCACAGGCTGTACATGGAGACCGGCTCGTTGTGCAGCGACGCGAGCATCATCGCCAAGTGATTGCGGCCTCGCGGTGGTGCATCAGCATCCTCGGAAGGCTGCGTCGGATCGCCACAGAGAGGCGTGAATGGGGCGAGGATGACGTCGAAGAGTAAACGGTACAGGCCGGCATCGAACAGCATCTTCTGCGCCGCGTTGTTGTTGAGCAAGTCGCTGCTGAGGACGAGCTCGGGGCGGGCGGGCACACAGAAGCGAATGAGTTGAGATACGGCGCGTTGAGCCAGTTGAATCGGGTGGCTCAGCACCTGGAAATCAGGATGCATGGGTGGCAGCTTCGCATCGGGGTCGTGCTTGGCATGTAGAAGGGCGGCGTCCTGGTCGGGCTTTTTCAGGTTCTCCTCCACCTTGGCGGGCAGCTGCGCCATGGCCTCTTCACGTGCCTTGATGGCGTCGATCGCGGCTTGATCGCCATTGGCTGCCGCCTCCTTCAGCGCCGCACGCTCCGCGAGCTTGTCCTTCATAAGGGCCTGCATCAGCTCGCGGAAGCGCACGAGGTGCTTGCATTGCTCCGCCACAAACTGCGCGTCAGTCTGCACGGTGTCGCTGACGCAGGACGCGACGATCGTGTCAGACACCGAGGGCTGCCACTGCAGGCTCAGTCGAATATTGGCGCCCTCAATCGCGCTCTGCGTGCAGACGTACATGCCCGTGATGGTGTTCTTGATCAGCAGGCAGTCCTGTTCAATGAGCCACTGGCACTCCGTCGCGTACATGCTCTCTATTGTGAAGAGAGATCGGCGCAAATCTTTCGCGCTGTGGGGCTGATTTATGAGGCAGAGGGCTGTCTCGCGTGTTGGCTCGAAGCTGCCGGGGATAATGGATTGGTTCCCTGGCGTCGCGTCGCGGGCAGAGGCCTGGCTGGCGGAGTCATCAATATCCTCGGCGTCAAGGAAGAGCTCATCCACGGCAGACCCGCACACGGCAAGGTACTGGCCGGTCAAGAGGTGCTGAATTCGGTACTGCGCGCCGCCGAGACGAACAGGTCCGCCCAAGGAGGGATTCTCCTGCTGAATCATCCAGAGTGAGGTGATGTTGGTGCCCTTGTCCGCCATGGACATCTCCCGCTCGCTCGTGTCGGTGGCGGCGCGGGTGGCGGCGAAGACGGGGAATGGCGTGAGCACGCCCTTGCCTCCATCCATCATGCCCTTCACCGTCTTGGCAAGCTGCACACGCATCGCTTTGCGCTGCTGGGACGTGGAGGTGGCCTGCGAGGCACCGCCGATCTTGTTCGCGCCACCCACATCTTCGTAGGCGCCTGTCGTGCCGTGAACCTGGCCCTCGGCGCCGCTGTGGGTTTGCACCCCCTGCGACGCGTTTTGCCGCTGCCGCAGAGGCAGGCTCGTCTTGTTCTCGCTCCCGCTGTCGCCTGTTGGGAGATGACGTGGGTTGGTGACGCTGCTCGTCAAGAACGACTCACGCTCGCGGTGGTAGAAGGCGATGGGGGTGCCGCAGGACACGTAGGGATGCGTAATGTGCAGCTGGTTGCGCTGTGCGTTCGCCCTGTCCGTGCCAATATCGTATCGATCGAGCACAAACGTGACGCCGCCCTCCTCGCAGCCATTGACCTCATCCAAGTACTCCCGCGCGAGGGCCTCGAGAACAGGCTTGCTGGCCTCAGCCGGGTCCGCCACGGGCACGCCCATGTTCTGCAGAGCGAAGCTTCCATCTGGTGCGGCGCCGCCCATGTTATCGCCATGCTTCCCTGCAGAGCCACCCGCGACGTTCGCGGCAAAGGAAAGGTTGCCAGCGTAACGGTAGGACTTGCACAGCAACTCATACTCACCCTCGTTCTTCTCGAGGGCTTGTTGCATGATAGGCGGCTCCGAGACGTGGAGAAAGATCGGCTTCGAGGCCAGGCGAATGAGCACTTCATCGGCACGGCACAGCTTGTCACCCTCGGAGCGGATCTTGTAGCGCGAGACGAGAATGAACTCGCATGAGGCCGATGCAGCCGACTTGGTGTCCACGAGCACCACGCTCATGCAGTCACGGTCATTTGCCGACCGCTGAGACTTGGACAGGGACACGTACAGGCCACTCGCACTGTGGATAAGAGAGAAGGGCTGGCCGTAGGTCAGCTCCTGCTGATCCACGACGTCATCTTGCTCAGCGCCGTCATCATCGTGGTTTTTCCCCGCAGCCTTGCCCTGTGCGGCATCCTCCACCGAGCGCAGCGTTGGCACGAGCTGGAAGACGCTGTTGGTGAAGTCAAAGAATGGCAGCGCCTCGTCCCCGACATCGTTGAGTCCGGAAGAGCGAAGAAACAGACGCTCATTCTCGATGCCAGACCCGGTCATGTATCCATCTTCACACTGAAGATGGATGAGACCGTTGAGCTTGATCGTGAGGCGTGCGCGGTCCATCGCGTGCTTTCAGGACGATTTGCTGTTGTTGTTGCTGTTGGTGATGGTGGTGGTGTTGACCTGTATGAATGAGAGTAGTTACGTGGCCTTGTTTTTTTTTTCTCTCTCTCTATCACTGAAAGTGTTTGGCTTCGTTTATTGTGTCGGACAGATGCTGTGGTTTGCTTTTTTTTCAATTGTAGACACCGTTATTTGGGGGTGTTGTCTTGGTCTACTTGTTGTGTGTTTGTATGTTCTGCGCTGTTGCTGTTTTGAGCTCTAAAACGATAGCACGCGGAAGACTCACTGGTGAAGACGGTATGGCAACGGCGTGCTGTTGATTTATTTGGTTCTTTGTTTCTTCAACCTTGACACGACAGAAAAAAAAAAGGTCAGATGGGAAAAAGCGAAACCGAAAAAAAAAAAAGAAAAAGAGCACGATGGATTCCAGCAGAAAAGTCACGTTGAGTTACTGAAATGCCGAAATTATTATTTTCCAACGCAAAACACTATTTTTCGTGTGCCTTTGTTTTCCCTTTCAAAGTGCTGTGCTGTTTTTTGTTGTTGTTTTTGGACTTTTTTGATGTCGTTTTCTTTTGTCGTCTGTTTGGATGTGTGCGTACGTTAATGAGCCGCAGTTGTTCCTTTTTGCAATTTTTTTTTGTCTTTATAGCAATAGGAATGAAAATCAAGGCTGCTCACAAAACAAAAACAAAAAGATGTCGACCGACGAGAAAAGAGGAACGAAACAGGTAGTGACAGGAACCACGAACTTCTTTTGCTGCTGTGTTCGTGCTGTTGATGGCTACTGTAATTCTTTTGCGTGCAGCTTGGCAGGATGGAGGATCAAGGAGTATTTATTAGTTGATCAATGTTTTCGTTTGCTGTTTAATTTTTCGTGATGAGGCGACAATGCGGTGTCAAAAAAAAAAGGGGGCGTTCAGGCTTCGAAGAGTAGGAGAAGATGAAAAACTCACGAACCAACGAAAGAATGCTCACGTGTGTCACTTTGCAGAACAGCCTGTACTTCACTCGCTAAGAAAGTTTCGTAATCAAGGGGAGAGAAATAGACAGGAAAAAATGGAAGGAAAGAAACGAAGCGAGGGACGAAGGAAGAAAAGTAAATGATATGCTTCCGGGGAAACTCTACAAACCCAAGAAAGAAAGAGAAAAAAACACAAAGGGCAAAGGAAGAGCCGAAAGGCAACACCAAAGCCGGGTGACAAATACGACTCGTGTGCAATCACTATGAAAGACACACAGACAGCAGTCGGAAATGGCGCGTGATGTCAACGACGATAGAAATGAGAGAAAGAAACTGGCTTGACGAACAACAAAGCGGTCAATCTCTCTATCTGAACTCGCTGCTTACAATGAACAAAACAAAAAGAAGAAAGAAAGAAGAAGAAAACAAAACTTCAAAGAGAACAATGAACTAAAAGTCGGCCGGTCTTCTTTGCGATACCTGAGTGCGTATTGAGAGTAGGGAGGGGGGCGGAAGAGTTCCGCATAATATCGAGAGAGAGAGAGAGGCAGAGATAAAAAGCGAGGTACGGATAAAGTGAGAATGAGAGAAGCACATGAAAGAAGACTAGTATTATTCGCATATTCTGTGTTCAACGATTGCTGATCGCCGCCATCATTGAATAAACTGTACGAGGAAGCAAGCACTGGCCGCTGCAGATGTGAAGGGAAACTAGCCGTAACTGCATTTAACCACACGTATACAAAAGGAAAAGGAGAACCCACAGTCAGCGTGCTCAAAGCGCTGCGTATTTCCCTTGTGTGTTCTTCTAGAGTAACCGCGAGCATGTACACACGTCCGGCTTGTTTGTTACAAATATTAGCAATTACGTGAACAAATAAGAGAAGGGGTGTAAAGCGAAATCCAGTGTTCAACGAAGGACTTATGAGACGCGAGCGGCACGGCACTCTGTCCCACTCGGTGTCGCCTGCGCTGTGTCCAAGCGAAAATGACAAAATGCAGGGAAGAGGCACCAAAACAAAAACAAAACGGAAAAAAAGAGTAAATTCCTCCATTAAGTGTGTTTCTCGCGTGTTGGTACGTCCGTCTTCGCTTACCCTTTCACACAATAGAGCTAAAGTCCATCGTGGCACCGTTGTACTTGTCCTTCTCCAACGCCATGCTCCCGAGCAGGGTTTGTATTTTGTCAATACCAGCCAATCTCAGCGAGCTCGCCAGCATCAGTTCTTTACACTGTTTGTACTTGACAAGTTGAGAGCGCGTGTGATCGGTCAAACGCGCAAGAAACCGAATCGGAGCCGCGTCTGTCTTGGTCAGCACAACAGTGAAGGGAATACCGTAGTCCTCCAAGAGCTGGCAGTACGCCAAGTCCATGTGCTGTATACCCCGAGCAGGGACACACATAAAGACACGCTTGAGATTACGAGGCTGGTAAGCAAGAGGCGTGGAGAACGACTCAGCGGCATTGCCTGTTTCCTTCGCTTCTTCTTCTTCTGCAGCCGCGCCACCATCTTCAGATGCGCTTGATGCCGCCATTTCAGACCCATTCTTCGTTTTCTTCTCTCGTAGGTGCGTACGCGCGCCACAGCGCAAGTACGCCCGCATGCATTTTATCGCGTTCTCCGCATCCAGCGCGGGGGTCTGCAAAGGGTTGTAATGACCATAACCGGGGCAGTCCACGAGCACGAGCTTCTCTGCCACCTTGTAGAAGCGCACGCTGCTGGTCGTACCTTGTAAGTGACCGTACGGCGTGACAGTTGTGTTCAACACAGCGTTTATGAGAGACGATTTACCGCTGCTGGTGCGGCCAATGAAGGCGACCTCTGGGATCAAATGCTGGCGATCCACGCGACGCGACAAGGACGAAGCGGGAGATCGACGGTGGGTGCGATGTACCCCCGCTGCTGCTGCTGCTGCACCAGGACGCGTCAAGATCGGGAAGTGTTGTGGGTGTGTCGCACACCGCACCTGCTGAATCTGGCCACCGAAGGCGAAGGTTTGCTGTGCCTTGGCGGAGGTGTTGTAGACAGGCGCGGTGCCGTCACCTTTGGTGATCCAGTGTTCCCACGACACGCCCTTCTTCAGCTTCCGCTCGATGCGGCGCCCGTGTAGGCCGTGATAGATTTCTTCGAGAATGGCTCTGTCTAACGGACGCTGGCGGAGCTCCTCGCTGAACGAGGTGCTCGTGGGCTGCAGCGTCTCTGCCACCGCGCCGTCTACGCCGAAGGTCTTGATAAGTTCCTGTTGTCGTCGCAGATGCGGTTTGGAGTCGCGCCAGACTTGCTCGAGCATGCCATCGGTCGCCTCCTTGAACGCATCAACCTGACGCTGACGCTGAAGCGACGCTGCGCCGTCTTCGTCGAGGTAGGCGGCTGTCTCTGGGTGCGGATAGCGGTAGGCGTTGTACTCCTCATAGCGCGAAGATTGTCCCGCGCTGGTGCTGAGATTGCTCGTGGAAGGTGTCAAGGGAGGAATTACTACTTTCTTCCGCTGCAGACGCACGCCTGATAGCCGCAAGAAGGCGGCCGCGCTGTGATAGTAAAGAGAAGATGACTTCTTCATTACTCGACGTGTTCTACTAGAAATATTGGAATAGGAATAGCGCAAGAGAAAGAGAAAGCGTGTGTGTGTGTGTGTGTGTGTGTGTGCGTGTTGAGGAGGGAAAGCAGTAAGAGAGAGTGACAAAAAAAAGGTCTTTTTTTTTGATCGTTTTACTGATAGACTATGAGCCCATATTCAACACCACGAGCGAAAGATGGCAGGTAAGCGAGGTCAGTGTGACGCCTATATAATGTAGTAGTTGACCGGTTGTTACTTTTTAATGCGTGCCTGCGGTAGTGGATAAAAGCGAGCATGCCTCCGTTTTGAACGCTTGTCTGTTATACATTTGTTGTTGTTGTTTTTTTTTTTTTGCCTGCACCGGCGCGCGGACATCATCTGAATCTTAGAAATGAGGAAGAAGAAAAAAAGTAAAGGGAACAGCGAGCAGGGGGAAAAAAAAAACACAGAAACTGAAATAAAGTAACAAGTAAAAAAGGGGGGACGGAGAAAAAAAAAAGAGAGAGAGAGACAGCATTCATTGCAACAAGCCATATGTGGACCCAGAGCGTTGCACTGGGAAGCCAAAACAGCACGACCGAGACAGAGTCAGAGAGAGGCTGTACTTGCACCCCACAACGTTCACCGCACGTGAGTGGTATTCACGCTGCGAAACATGGCGGCTGGCTCTTCCAGTTCGAATGCGTTAAAGAATCGTTTGGGGGTAATCACCCTCCCCGCGCCATCAATCAACCACGAAGGGCTTGTTTCACTCAGCGGCTCCAGTCCGCGCGGTCCAAGACGGTACCCGGGCACCACCTCCTCACCTTCGACCACCACTTCAATCGGCGTCGCGTTCACATCCACGATGCCGTTCTGATCGAGAATATCCTTCGCAAGAAACCACAGAGGTCGGCCCTGCACGCACTTTGCGCTGGCATGCGCTTCAACAAACTGAGACAGTGTTTGTTCGCTTGTGACGATGTCCTTGAGCCGCTTCGGTGCGTCAGCTGTCGCTTTTTGAGAAGAGGACGAGGAGGGAGAGACTGCACTGTCGCTCATCTCCGCATGGGGTGTGGATACACCAGAGTCCGCCACGGACACGTGCGTCTCACCGTGCTCGGGCGGCATCTCTGAAACAGTGCCGGTGGGCTGCTGCATGTTGCCATTCGCTTCCTCCAAGATCTGCGGCTGTGCCGCCTCGAGAAGCGACTCAAGCTCTGCGCGTGCCGCCCGCTGTGCGGTTGTCCGCGCATCTTGCTGCTGACGTGCGGAGAGTGTCGCGGCTGGCGGAGACAGGGGTGCAAAGCAACCCTGTGGGCCGCGCAAGGCCGCCTCCACCGCAGCCACAATCGTCGGCGCGGCATGCACGAGCCCTGCCGGCACCGCACTGACAAGAGCGGCCAGCTGCGGTTGGCTAAGCGCGAGTTGATCAGGACGCAATGCATCGAAGGGAAGCGGTGTGCCTGTCACGCCATGAAGTGGGGTGCCAAGCGGGTGCTCGAGCTCCGCTGTGATGACGGTGGAGGGGAACACGAACGGATCAGGAAGGTGTACTTGAGAAATGTGATAGAAAAAAACAGTACACGTTCGTGCCGGGGGTGTGCATGACGTCTGGTCGTGCTCGGGATCTTCAGGGACAAAGAAGCGTGCGTCGTTGAGAGACATCGTCTTGGATGGAACAGATGCGGAGCGGGGTGTGCCAGCGAGAGGAGGAGGCACGTCGTGACCAGAGACGACTTCGACTGCCTCCGGTATCGCGTCCAGAAGCGGCTCGGATGCGGCAAGGCCAAGCGGCGAGGAGGACGGCACCCCCACCGCACCCTCTCGCAGAACCCAGCCTGCTCGTGCGACTTGAGAGCTCGACGCGTAGAGCGGGACTGCGTAGCCGTGTGTCCGTGTAGCTGCCAGCAAACGCCTGAACACGTCATTCTGCGTGCCCATCGTCGCCGTCGTCCGTGGTGCTGAGGCGTGCGGAAAGGACATGATGTCTCCCGCATCCAGACCATCTAAGCCACCCTCGTGTAGATGCAGAGCGGCGCCATGCGGCCCCGTCTCCGCCAGTGCGTCTGGAAACAGGTACAGCAGCACGCCGGTCTTGCTAAAGATGATGCTAGACGAAAGGACAGCTTCGGCGTTCGCAATGAGAGAGATATGCACAAGCTTGGACCTGACAGGAAGCGCCACGGTGTTGTCCAGCTCACACGGCTGTGGCACGGCGCCGATACGTGCCCATTGTTTCACAGTTCCCCACCAACGATGACTGAAGCCGCGTCGCAGCCGCAACTGCTCCAGCGCGGGGGTGACGCCAAAGTAATACGCCTTTTTCGTCTCCGCGTTGTAGTGCTGCGTGTCTGCAACAGGGAATGCGGTGAGGTGCGCACGCAAGGCTCGCACCCCATCCTGCACCCTGTCCCCTGGATTCTCGCCAAATGCGGTCCGGTATTGAGAGGCATACATGTCTTGTGGTGCATCCATGGGTGCGCTCTGCAGCACGCGGTGATCAAGCAGCATCATTTGGTCCGCGTTGAATAAGTGTAAATGTCTGTAGACCGTCGTGGCGCACACAGGCACGCGGTACGCGGCGTCGTCTGTCGTGGACGAATTCGGTGCGGTGCGGCTCGAGGGGTCGCCTTTGCGTCGCGTGTCTGCGGATGTTGCCGAGTGCTTTGGTTTGCTCTTCTTCTTCGCTATCGACGACGCCGATGAGTTGCGCTTGGCAGCGGCTGCGTAAGGTGAGAGCTTCGGGTGGTGTGCGTAGGGGTCAATCTGGAGCGGAGACGCTAAGCCACGTATTTTAGCAGACCGTTGAACGGTCTCGAAGTCTCTTTCATCAAGCCACAGATTGGAGTGGCGAAGCGGGTGCTCTGGGAGAAAGTGTCGGCTCGCGAACACCTCCAAGAAAGGGAAACCCTCTGTGAAGACGACGCGTTGCAGTCCTGTGCGTCTCAACATGAGAAGAAGAAAAAAGTTAATTTGTAGGAAAGTAGAAATAGATAGTTCTGATTGGAGAGTGAAACAAACAAACAACCAAATCGCAAGTAGAAATATGTCGACCAACAATGGCTCGTGTCCACGCGTGGGGGCTCACTGCAAGAAGTGAAGGGAAATGGAGGGAGGCGATGAGCAAGAGGGGGGGGGCACAATAGCAAGGAGAAGAGCTGTCAGCCAGGGAGAGCGTACAGGGAAGAGAAAGCTCGCCACAACGAGGGAGCAAGTGGAAACACTCATTGGACACAACCCAAGACACCTATTTGTTATGGGTGTGTTGGCACCTACCGCTGTGCTCAGAGTATCCCTGTCTACCATGTTGGTGATGCTGTTGTTTTAACTGTATGGTTCGCATTGTATTTTCCTTTTCTTTGAGACGGTTTCTCCATATGAGTTCTGTGACGAGACAAGTGACTTCTGGCTCACAACCCGTGTGCACGCACGCGCTCGTAAACGTGGACGGAAGAAGAAAACAAGGAAAGGAGGGCACACGGGCAGGTCCGCAGACATGGGGATCAGCTCTTTCATACTGTCGCTTACGAGCTGTTGTAGTACTTGCGGAACTTACCGCTGTTGAACTTTGGGGGCTTCTGCGCCTTCTTATAATGGAACGTGCCTGCACTCGATGAATCCATGCGGGAGCGCCGTCCTCCCGGCCTTGAGAGCAACGCAGACTGGGCGTCTGCTTGATACGTGAATCCTCCATCTTGGCCACGGATGGGGTGGCCATTACGGTAGTCGACCGCACCGCCGCCGTCCTCGCCGTGATGCTGTGTCGCGAACATGATCGATTCGAGTCGGTTTACCGAACTTTGGTTTTTGTTGGCTTGGCGGACATCTGGCAGATCCCATGAACGCTGAGAGCGGATCGTGCCGAGCATAGAGCCGGTCGGACGTCGTCCTCGCAACAGCATGTTGGTGGCTCTCAACATTTAAGACGGGGCTGGAAAAAAAAAGCAATTGGTGAAGCAATAATGTTCGCAAAGAAAAAAAAGCGTCAAGGCGAAGAACAATCCGCTTCAGCCTAGGAAGGAGTGATCACGTTCAACGGAACCAAAAGCAAAAAAAAATGGAGACAAGGGGTCGTGAGAGAGAGGGATGGGCTCGAGACCAAGAGAAGTCGCAGTTGCCGAATCAATGAATGAGTATCCTGTTTCGTCAGTTCACATCTAGCCTTTGCGTTCTCTCTTTCTCTCTTTTTCAAGTGCAAGAATTGACTCGGCAGTCTCACTTACTTTGCATTTCAATGGACAATATGGATCGCCACAACATGGGGATGAGAACTGTTTTGAGCTGTTTTATTTATCTACTTATTTATTTTTTTGATTTCTTAGAAGGAAACGCACAAGCGTGAACAAAAAGATAGATGCATGGAAAGAGAAGTGATGACGGCACAATATAGTTGAAACAGAAAAAAAAAGGAGAGAAGAGAGAGAGAGAGAAAAAAAAAAGATAAAAGCACAGATAGTGAAAAGGATTCAAGAGCGCACCATCCTAAGCTGCCATGCAGTGGTGAAACGCGGGTGTGGCACTTGTCGGTGATGCCACGCACAAAGATGAAGAGCTAAAAAGAGGGAAAAAAGAGAAAAAAAAGAATCCATTAATTGCCAATGCCGGTGGGCTTGGTGACCTTTGTCCGTTCGTGGCCTCCGATCCGTGTGCCACGTACCGCACCACGGCACTTGTGTGTTCTTGCTGTTGTCGTTTTTTTTTTTCGGTCGTCCTGTTGTCCACGTGTGTACAGTTGAGCTGGCAAAAAAAAAAACGTTTGCAGCCCCCTCGCGTATCGCTTCGCCATGGCATTCATCACCTGTTCCTTTTTCTCACCGCTGACAAAAAAAGAAAAAAAGAGCCACCAGAGACAGAAAAGTGCAAGAAAGAGAAAGGCGGGGTCCCCCACACTAGCAGAGGGTCAGCTGTTTCTCTTTTAGTTTTGTATCTGTCTCTCACTCACACACGAATCGTCTTCGATGCTTTGGAAGGCCCCCACAGTTCCAGCACCGTCCTGTGCTCCATCTCCAGCCGGTGCAATCGAGACAGCAGCAGGCCATACACGGGCACGTACTGCGAGAGCTCGCCAGTCTGAAACCGTGTGCGTGTGCTTGGCTTGCTGGGGTCCGCCGCATTGCCACCGCCACCGTTTGCCGGCGCGCGTTCGTCTTCGAGCTCCGCACAGAAATCTTTGTCCATCTCGCGGATGCGGTCAATGTACACGATGTCCTCGCGCGTGTTGTGAACAGACCTCGTCACGGTCTTCAGCGCCGCCTGCAGCGCCTGCACCTCGGCCGCCACCGCCGACGGCGCAGACGCCTCGTCGTCAAGCGGGTTTTGCGTGCTCTCGAGCTCATCAAGGCGGCGCGCGAGATGAGGCTGCACGGATGTTTCACCAATCTCCAGAAGCTCCTTGGCTTTGCTCGCCAGAGGGGTCAAGTAGTCGCGCCAGACGGTGTAAATGGTGGGCAGGATTAGGGCATCCCGCATCGCCGCGTGCTCGCTCTCGTAGAACATGGCTGGCGTCGGGGCGGCAGGCAGAGACGCACCAGGCTGACGTGTTGCCTCAGGAGGAAAGAAGTTCGCCAAGGTGCAGAGCAGAACGGGGTAGTTGAGCGCGACGCAGTGCAGGGCCGCATCTGTCGGGCGTTCATCGAGGTAGTGAGAGGGAATGACATCGGGGGTGTAGCGCAGCGAACGCAGAGTGTCCGCAACGGATGTGTGCGATGGCAAAGGGCTCGTCTGCGGTGGCGACGGACTACCTCGAGCAGGCGTGACAGGCAAAGGGGATGACGAGGAGGGTGCGCCTGTGGTGGACTTGACAGCATTGGTGTCCCCGCCCCGACGAAGGAAGCTCGAGCCCACCTGCAGCAAGCGCTGGCCTGCACGGCCCCAGCGGCCACCCGTGACGGCCGCCACCGCTGCGGATTTGATATCAGGATTAAAGTGAATCGTCAGAAAACTATCAACGGCCTGCTCCACGACGGTGAGGTAGGCATCCGTGCAGCTCTCCTTCACAGACTGATAGCGGTGCTGGCGCTGCAAGAAGGGCTCCATCAACTCGGACTGGAAAGCAAAGGTAGGCGTCGCAGCAGGAGCAGCAGCGGCAGCAGCTGTAGCTGGCGGGGGGAGAAGCGTTGCCGTGGACGAAGGATTGTCGCCTCCTGTTGTCCTCTCAGGGGCACTCGAGGACCCCGCGAGGCGGCCTGCCGCCGAGGCACCCCACGCGTTCTCTAGCGCTGCGAGTGTCGGAGAACAGAAGGACGTGCTCATCGTGCTCCCGGCCCCACTCATCACGCTCGCCGCAAGAAGGCTGCCTGCCATGTTGAGCTGCGGAGATTTGAAGGAGGCAGACGCGGGCACTGAGGGTTGGCGGCCGTACGGTGTCGACTGAGGCATCTCAGACGTTGGCGACGAGGCCCCGACGACAGGAGGAGGTGGCGCCTGACCGGGCAAGGGCCAAGCGGGCTGTGAAGCATTTCCGCAGGCCGTAGAGGGCTGCGAGGAGACCGCCGCCGGTGGCGGGAGCATCGCAGCCAGCAGCGCGGCCTCGTGGTTAGCGGCCGCCGTCGTGGCTTCGTCCAACATCGGCTGTGCGAGAGATACGTTGAAAGAAGGCATCAGCTCGTACCCAGAGTTGGACTGGCCTGCGGCGGCAACACTTGGTGGAGAGGCCACATTCGCTGCACTGCCTGATAACAAGCCTTGCGCAGGCTCTCGTACGCCACCAGTACTTTCGACGCCGTGTTCATTGCCTGTAGAAAAAGTCTCTCTCCCCTCCGCGCGCAATGTCGCCGACGGATTCGACGCGGCGGCCGCAGTGGGGAAGAAGAAGCTGCGCTCGAGGTTGTTGACACTGATACCGTGGTAGAAGCCGAAGGGCTCCTCGTCGAGAGCCATGGATGCCATTGCGGGGTGGCTCTCGGGAAGCGTCGTGGGGGCGGTGACGACGCTTGCGCAAGGCACGTGCACGTTTTGCGGTTGCGGCTGCGATGGAGGTGGAAGTGGTATCTGACCTGCAGTGTCTGTTCGACTGTCCGTGCGCATTGTCGTCGTGTACGTCGTCTTGAACCCACTTTGCCCACCAACACCGCCGCCGATGATGGCAGGCCCATCTGTGCGGCTGCCGCTGTCGCCGCGAGGCAGAGGCGTGGGAGGCGGGAGCGGGGAGAAGGACGGGAAGGACGTCGTGATATCGGGTACGCCGTGGTGTGCGGCAGCGTGAGGCGCCGTCTGGGCGAGCTCGCCACCGCCGCCGCCGCGTGGCATCGACTCTGCGGCTCGGCGCTGCCAGTGCACCCACTCCACGCCATCTGTCGCAGTGGTGGCCATCGAGGAGGAGGCTATGGAATGCGGACGAGGGTGGGCGAGGCCGGGGTGCGCAGCGGTGTCCGTCGTCGGCGTGACGCCGCCGCCGCCAGCAAGGAGAGGCTGGCACGGGATAGATTCGACGAGCGCCTCCGTCGGCGTGAGTACCACGACGGGACCCGCTGCCGATGGCGTTGCCGAAGGGCACGGGGTCGTCGTTGCGACTGCTGCGGATGCGCTTCTGTTCACTTGAGTGGCAAGCGTCGATGCTGTGGGGGTCGTCGATGCTGTGGGGGCCCTCATTCTCAAATCAGGCACTGACGATGTTAAGGAGGAGGGCCGGGTGTGGGTGATCTTCGCGGGGGAGACCATCACAGAGGCGTGGGCAGGTGCGATGGTTGTCGGAGCAGTTCTGTTCGCCGCAGTGAGTGGCGATTGCTGCCGGTGCGCCTGTTGGAGAGAGCTTTCGGACATAGCGCCTACATTGCGAACAGAGCCGTTCGTGCCACCGCCGCCGCCGGTGCTGCTCTCAGGCCGCCGTGAAATGTGTGAGATGGAGACCGGGCGCTTCATGAATGGGTTCGTCGGCTGGGCATTCGGGGACAGCTGCGATTGGGAGTAGGTACTCTGCTGCATCGCCGTGGCACCGGTTGACGGGGCCGGCGTAGATCGACGGGAGCTTCCACGCTCACTGCATGCCGAAGCACTGATAGGGCCCTCGTGGAAGAGACCGACATACTTGCCTACTTCAATTACCCCCAGCTGATCCAGGTCGTTGTCAGACATGCTCGACTTGGCGCTTTTTGATTGTTGAAAAGTTGCCACTACAGGCGGTGTTGTCTCCCACATACCGTGACGTTAGCAGAGCCAGTCGTGTGTGTGTGTGTTATTTTTTCTTTTTTCGTTCTTGAACGCGAGGCAAATTTTAAAAAAAAAGGGAATAAATTTGATGGGTCGCACGTCAGAGTGGATCCTAACGTACGTTTGAATAATTGAAGAAGAAACACGATAAGCACAAAAAGAAACAAAAGAAAAGGAAAAGATGGAATCAATATAACTGTACGAGAGAAAGAACGAAAGAAAAAAAAGACAGCAATAGAGCCGAGCCCCTTGCGTGTGTGTGTGTGTGTGTCACGCTGTGTTCGCCGTCAACAAAGGCAGAGGTAAGTGCTTCCTGCGAAAGGGAGGAAATATACACAAACACAAAGAGAAACGAAAAGAAGAATTTGGCTCTTCTACAGAAAAATAATCCTTCGATTGAATGGTATTCCTTCTTTTCGTCCGAATAAATAAATTTAAAAAGAAAGACGGCAGCTATGAGAGATGGGGCGGAAGACAGAGTGCGTTGCGTGAAACGTGAGAACGAATGCGTAGCAAGCAGGCGAAACGATGAGTATACTGCTCTAAGGCACATGTTTTTTTCTTTGTTTGATTGTTGAGTATCGTTTGGTGGGACTGACTGGGGCAAATCTCGTTCGCCCGGACATGCTTCGGACGTCATCGCTAGCTGTGACTGTGGCTTCTGCAGGCGTTCGAGAGGATACATGCATATGCTCCAGACCTGCAAGATTCTGTGTGTGCTCATGGAATTTCTTTTCGGGGCTAGACAAACAAAAACTGTTATGCACACGTTGTTATATTGTGTTTAACAGGTCACACACCACGCTTCCAAAAATATGAGAAGCAATACAAAAAAAAAAATGTTCGCATTGAATGCACTTTTGGTGTCTCTTCGTTTCTGTTGTTTTTCTGGTCTTCGAAAGAAGCACGAAGATACGTAGCAAGCAAAGGAAGGGAGAAAAGGGGGTAACGTGAGAACAACGGGGAAAAGCAAAGAGTCAATGATCCCGTGGGAGGCGGGCGCAAAAAAAAAGGGGGGGCTGCGTTGCTAAGTAAAAACTAGCAAATAAAAATAGTGAAACGAAAAAAAAATGTATGAAAGGTGATCACGCTTGTGTATTTGCTTTTGTTTCGGTTGTAAACGGGAAAAGAAGCAAAAAAAAAAGGATTGTCCCACTGAGCGTAGTGCAGCACATCAATGAATGAGAAATGAAGAAAATGTACCGCAAGAACACAAAAATAAATAAAAAAGGGTATTGTAAAAGCAATCGAAACCAGAAAGAAACAACGTTCAGCGAAGGGGAAAAAAAGAAAGGGAAGGAAAGGACTGGAACAAGAAAAAAGGCGATTTACATCATTGTTCTCTTATTGGTGTCTGTGCAACATTATCTCTTTCTCTCTCTCTCTCTCAAAACTGTTTTTCTTGTGACATAATTCATTCTTTTCTCTCGTTCGTTTTTGATGGTGGTGGGGTCATGTCACGAATCTCAAAGAATGCGCAGCACCTCCTCGGCGATGCTCTGCACGATGGCCGGCGATTGTCCAGCCCAGGACCAATTCCCCAGGCACGCGACGTGGGCAATGGGGATGCGGTTCTTGTAGCGGATCGCACGTACACGCCAATCGAGATGCTTGCGCAGTCTGTACGCGATGCTTCGTGGCATCTCCACAAACGTGGGCAACGTCTTCGCGTGCTCCTCAAAGACGACGGAGTTGTCGCGTCGCGCAGCCGCGCGCCGGGTGCCAGACTTCTTGGCAACGCGGTGAGCCCGTGTGCGCATACGATGAGCGGCACTGTCATGCCACCTTTCCTTCTCCTCCTCCCCTGCGTCCGCGTCATCGCTGCTGTCGGAGAGCGTCGCATCACGTGAGTCCAGCGTGGTACCGCGGGGCTTCGTGCCCTCCTCACTCGCGCTGTCGTCGTCGTCAGTCCTCTTCGATTCCCCACCACGCCCACGAAGACGCCGCCATAGCTCAGACACAATCACCACCGGCAGGTACGCCACGAAATGCACAGCCCGATCAAAGAATCGATGCGGACGGGCAGAGGTGAGTAGCGCCAACTCCGCGAGCGAGCCGATGGATGCGTTCGCGCTGTGACGTCCTGTGAGACGGCTTCGCATCGTTTTGCCTGTGCTGCGTGTGGCAGGGCTGCTCGCGCGGGCATACGCATCCAGGTCGTCCATCGCATCCGTTGTCGTGTCGTTGAGCTCACGCTCCGACCAGTTCCATCGCCGCCAGCGCAGATGCCGACGTGCAAATCCGGCCGCCCCCTCTGAGAGTTGCCGCTGGTGATGCTGCTGCGCCACCTCCTCTGCTTTCCACTGACGGTGTTCGCGGACAACTGTGCGTATGGCAAAGTCATTCGGTGTCGGTGCTTCTCGGGGTGGGGTGGGAAATGCCAACCCAGCGCGCCGCATCACCTCGTCAGTGCTGCCGTCAATCAGGCTGATACTGCTCGGAGACGCGGGTGGCGATGGTGACGCGGGGGGCGCGTTCTCCCATGCGGAGGTGCCGCCAGCCGCATCGGCCACACCGGCGGCGGGCACGGCGGTGCCGGCAAGGGAGGCATGCGGCTGCCGTGCACTTTCCGCGCACGGTGACGATGGCCGCGTCAGCACCAAGGCGAGATCGTCGTAGGTGTGTCGAGGCATCAGAGGGGCCACATACTGCGGGGCAGGGTACTGCGGCGGGTGTGTTTGATTCGCCTCTTGGTCAGCCGCGGCGTCACCATGGGCCAGCTCGGCGATGCGCTGGAGCGAAATGCTGCGAACATCGCGGCGCGAGGCCTGGCGAGAGTGAGAGACTGAGTAGTGTGAGTCAGCCGCCTCCGCGTGAGGGCTGTCGTCCCTTCGTGCCTCGCCGTGTGCGTGCTCGCTGCCTGTCGTGGTATCCTCCACGTCATCGCTGTCGCGGAGGTCGAGGCGTTGGGACGTGTACCGCGGAAGGTAGATCGGCGCCGACACTTCCGACGTGTCTGTCTCAAACGCAGAGGCGCAAAACACATCACGTGGGCGGTGAAAACCGCGGGCTTTGGTGTGGTCGTTGTCGACATCTTCAAAGATGAGGGACGCTGCACCGAAGCCCACGAGGAGATCCCGATGTGTGTTGGCGAAGAGCGTGCGGCGGCGAAACACGCGGAGTGCGAGTAAGTGGCGGCGATCTAGCAGCCGCGAGCGCAGCTGCTGCTCCGTATCAGTGGTGAGCAGCTCGCCGTAGGTCGGGAAGATGCGTATCTTGTCGAGGCAATACGCGCCGATCTTCAACGGCCACCACAAGCACTCCGACACACCGCAGTGCGGCGTGGCAAGGGTGAGGAAATTCTCGAACGTGACGGAGAGACGCTGCATCTGCTGACGAATGGCCAGAATTTCTTGAAAGAGGCCTCGATCGAGGTCACCCTGAGACTCGTTGGTGAGGAGGAGGAAGAGAAACTCGCGGAGAATAAGCCCGCCAAACGAGTGTCCAACGACGGAGAAGCAGATGGGGGTTGGTGTGTAACCGTCCGACTCGCCGCGTTCCCCCAACGTCAGAGCCGGGCATGCTTCGGGGGATGTTGCGGCAGTCAGGAACGTCGTGGAGGGCAGCGAAAACCCCGCCCAGGAGTCCCCGCGGCACAGTGTGACTGCCGGCGAATTTGGAGGGGAGCATCCCTCGGTGGGCCAGCTCTCATCTGCCGCATCGCAGGCCTCACCCCCATCGCCGCTGGCCAAGCGTGCCCACGCCGCCTTCGCGCGTGCACGTTCTCGCAGTACCTTCTGCTTTTGCTCATGGGCACGACGGCGCTCTGCTTCGATGCTCGCCACGGTGGAGAGCCACTCACGGAACACGGGCAAGAACTCAGCCATGAGTCGCGCCGTGCAAGCGTGAATGCCAGCGTTGGTGCGCAGGAAATTATTGCTTCCTGGCGCAAAGAGCGTCAAGTGTTCGGCTTCATAAAGTCTGCCACTGCCGCGGTACTCGGGTGCGAGTTTGAATGTCTCGCGCACATGGCGACGTCGCTCCTCAAGAGTGACGTAGGAGGGCAAACGCAGATCGTGTGCGTGCCGCATCGGCCCCGTGCCTGTGATCTGAGATGAGGGTGGCTTAGCGGGGGCTCCACCAGACGGCGCGGCTGCTTGTGCCTTGTTTGCGGCGGCACGCAAAGCCTCGATATCGTGATAGCTGCACGAGACAGTTTGTGGCGCGCCGCCTTGCTCGTGTGAGTACTGACGGCTCTCTTCAAGAGCCAGCTGGTGATCAATGAGAACGTCTTCGATGATGTGGTCGAAATCACCAGCGTACCCGAGCACGCCGTGCTGGAACAAGACAAAGTGATGAGGGTCCACAATAGTTGCGGATGGGGTGGCAGAGGACCACATGGGTATACGTCTAGTATTGTTGTTGTGTGTGTGCTTCTTTTTTCTTTTTCTTTTTTTTTTATTTCGCCGATGTTGATCAGCCTAGTGGTGTGTGATTGTGTGTTAGAGAGATGCCAGATGTGCCTGTGTCTTCAGCTGCTGGGTTTTACAGATACTGGCTCTTCTCTGTTGTTGTTGTTGTTGTTTCTCACGTTCTCAGGAAGCAGCGTACGCAAAACAGACCAGAAGAACACGAAAACGAAAAGAAAGAGGAGAGTAAAGGTTGCCACCAAGCGCTAGAAAGAGAAAGACATCATCGCTGGCACACATGCGCGAACGTAGATAGATGAAAGTCTGGTTCACACGGGAGTAGAGCGTGAAGAATGTATAAAGGCACAGAGCACTACAGCCCTCTGTATAGTCAACACGAAAGAGAGAGCGAATTCAAAATGGCATTGCTACGCGTTGAGCAACAGTGCCAAGTTTTCGTAGCACCTGTGCTTGCCAGCACGTTCTTGTTTTTTGGTATCTTTATTATTATTGTTATTATTATTATTTTTATTCGGAGGAAACAGGGTGGAGGGGCTGTCCCACACACTCGGAGTGTAGTGTGACGTGAGTAAATGACGGATTTATGCGCTTTGGTAAACACGCCCACAGACGGTGCAGCACGTCGACATCACCGCCTCCCTTGTCCAGTGTGGCAACTCAGACGAAAGCGCCGCCCCCACGCCATCCTTCACAGGTGCGCCACACACGTGAGCCAGGGCGGCACTGGGATACAAATCTGGCGGCGGCAACGGACGTAGATAGCCTCGCACGGGGCACGCCGTGCACAGACCAATTTCGCCAATCGTGTCGCCCTCGTGACCTCGCACGGTGACCGCGACGTTGCCGACGCAACGCTGACAGCGGCAAAAAAAGCGGTACGTGTGGAGGAGATTGCGGCGCCTCTCGGCTGTGTTTTGCTCTTGAATATCAGTGTAACAAATCGTGAGTGGCTCACCGCGAGGGATGGGACGTAGTGCGTAGAAGCTGGCAGAGCGGGCACCATTCCGCATGACACGACACAAATTAGGGTAGCAGCTGTGGTTAAAGTACGACGCCTCTGGATAGACTGCAAACGCTACGCATCGGTCAGCTTGCGAGTACACGCCAAAGCTATTGCACTGCGCGGCGGCGCACAACTGCAAAAAGGCGTTCTCCGGCAGCGTGTAGCGTGAGGGATCAAAATCAAGCTTGGGGAGCGCACCCTCGCGTTGACCAGGGTGGAGAGCCGCTGCCATGGCTTGTGAATAAGAAACAGAAGACGAAGAAGACGCGCCTGTGCGAACGTCGAAGACAGGTAGCCAGGGCAGAACGTGCTTGACGAAGCGTCGGTAGTAACTCGAGAAGACGGCACGTCGGTCCTTGCTGAGAACGCTCAGGTTGGTCACCATGCTGGCCATATCGCCGTAGCTGGGCATCACGAGATCCTGTTGGTAGTGGCTCAGGGAAGGGGTTTCCGTTTGTGCTGCCGCTGGTGCTGTGTTCGATGCTGGCCATTGTGTGTGCGGTCCGCCGTAAAATAAATGACCAGGTGTGACGAGATGCTGACGTGGAGCGAGCGTGGGCAGCACCGCGGGGGCGAGTCTATCCGCACCTTTCATGCCGCCGTTCTGAATGTGCGTGTGGGGGCTCTCACGGAGCGCGGCCGTCGCGTGTGTTGCCACGAACGGCGAGGCAGCAACGTCATCCATGAGCTCCACCGCGCCTGTCAGACCCAGCTTTTGGCGTGTCTCTTGAATCGCCACGACCTCGCGAGGGACAAGGGCGGAGTCCGTGAGCACAGCTGTGCCAGAGGCCAAGGATGGAGCTGCTGAGGAAGCTGCCTGAGATTGACTCTGTGTGTGACAGTGCGACGCGGCGATCCTCACGGCAGCTGCATTCTCTGGCAGTGGCAACGCAGCCGAAGGCTCTCCTAACGATGGTGCACAACACGGATCCGAAGCAGAAGAGGGAGAAGAGTCCAACGAGGATGGCGCTAGGGACTGCCACCAATGTGCGCTACGCCCTTCCTTGACCGCGCGGCTAAAAACGATCGCTGCGAGGAGCATACTTTGCGCCTCAAGGGACTTTTCCTCTCCCGTCGCACGTGCCCACTGCTGCACTTCAGCCAACCCTGGCAGCATCACCCCTTGCGCGCTGCCATTGTTGCCATTGTTGCTGCCGCCACTCATGGAGTAATAGATCTTCATGATGCGAGGATACACGCGGCGTAGCACCGCACACTCACCGCTTTCCACGTGTTGTGCCCTGTGTGTGCTCTCCCAGCACGTTCGAGAGCAGTACACCATCACGCCACATCCCGTGCACCCGACGACGGCTCGTGCTGCATCACACGAGGCCATTTCTGTCGTTGTGCCTGTCCCTGCCCCATCAACAGCCGTGGGAGAAGAAGAGCCGGCTTCACGCCACCAGCTTTCGTAGTCATTCAGTGCGGTGGCGAACGCATCGGATTGGGCTCGCTGGCGGTGCGTGTAGAGAAGCGCCTCACGACGGACCAGCGCCGCCTCGTTGAGTCGCTGGCGGAGCTCGACTGCGCTGTCTTTCCGCATCTTGCCGGACTTGACGGGCTTCTTCAGCGTCTTTTTGCCCTTCTCGCCGCTCTCCTCGGAGTCCTTGGGCAGCGCACCGGCACCTGATTGTGCCTCATGCGCCGCCATATCCGCCAAGGCAGCCTCTGTATCCTCTTGCTCGATGCTCAGGCTGAGCGCGACATCTCGCAAGGCAGCCGCATTCACAACACGTGCACCGGCTTCGATGGGTGAAAGACACCCGCTGCACCACGTTGGGCACGTCGTGAACACCGCACCGACCTCCGCACCGGACTCGGACTGCCACGCACTGCTGGAGGTCTGTGCTGACGGTGCTGACGCTTTCTTGACTTTTTTCTTGCTCGCGGTGCTTGCCTCCGAGCTACGCGCGGGACTCGAGGCGACGTCTGCACTGTGGCTCGCGGTGGCAGTGAGGTAGAGCGCGCTCACAAACTCGCTCGGATTGAACACGAGCACGTACGGAAGCGCAGAAAGCACCAGCTCGCCGGGTGAAATAGCACGCGCGGCCGTCGCGAACCGACCCGCCTCTTCCTCACCACTGTAGGCCAGCTCTACCTGGTAAGTCTGCGGCGGTGGCACACGTATGCATGTCGACGTCGGCATGGAGACTAGTACACAAGATGGGGGGGGGGCGCGCCTCAATAGTAGTTGCTCTTTGTTTGTTTGTTTGAGGTCGAGACTAGACAGCAAAAAAAAAATAGGGAAAGAAAGAAAGAAAAAGAGGCCAGAGAGGTCACTGAGGCGGTAACAAGAATAGCGACAGAAGGCAAAGAGTGATGTCAAGTGAACCTGAACTTTTGTTTGTGTGTGTGTGTTCGTGTGTGGTTGTTGTTGAAACGAGAGCCGTGCTCCTGTTTTTTATAGCGGTAGAGCTGAGAAATCCCTGTAAGCTCGCCAAAGACAGAGGACAGTAAGTACTGATGTTCCCGTGGGGCATTCATCTCTCTTCATCTTATACCAGCATTGTTGACAACGATAGTATGTGTTGCGTTTATTGATTTCCTTCTTCTTTTTTTGTTTTCTTTTTTTTTCCTCTTGTAAATGTGCAAGTTTATTTGTGTGACAACGGTAACAAGCATGCGCAGCAAACTGAACGCCAAAGTGAAAAACAGACAGACAGGCAGACAGACAGACAGAGAGAGAGAGGGGGGCAATACCGAACGCGATGACTGCCTTTTCTGTCTCCCTACAACATCACGCATTGCCATCCGTCGCAGCGGCTGCCTCCGCGTCGAGCAGCCTCTGCACCTCTGGTGTCAAACAGGTAAACGCCGAGTGCGTGACGTCAAAAAGGCGATCGCGCAGCTCACGCGTCTCTCGAAAAGCCTGGCGATGCCGTTGGACGTGCGCAGGCAGCTCGTACGTCTCTTCGAGCCGATACGGGTAGAGCGTGCTACGCGGGGACATATCTGGCGCGCGGATGAGATTGAGCAAGTGTTGGGGATCGGCCTGCCAGAATGGTTTGCCCGTGTTGACATAGTACGAGAGCGCACCGCCGGTGAAGACACATGGAATGGTCAAAAACGCGGTGATCTTCAACCACTGGCGCCACTGCTCGTCGGGGTGATAGCGGTACTCACGGTGAATGCGTTCACTCATGTTCTCCGTATCTCGTTTCGACATCGCGTCCTCGCTCCACGAGTCTCGTAGCTGCTGCACACCCCAAGGTGCCTTCTTCTTTACTTTAATGTCCGTCGAACGCTCACGCTTTGTTTTGCCGGGCGTACCGACAGCCCCGGTTGACGTGGCACGACGACGTGGCGATGTAGAAGATGATGAAGACGCAGACGCGGTCGCGGGATCCGCCTTCTCTATCACTTTCCGTGTTATGTCCACGCTGGTCTGATCGGATTGGCTCGTGACCAATGAAGACGCACCCTGTGGAGAGGAAGGCGTGCTGGGAGATGACGATTTATGACGAGACGAGTACGTCAGCGATGTGAAAGACGAACCGCCGACGAGTGCATAGCGCGCTGGCACGAGGCAGTTCGTCGTTTGCAACACACTGGCTCGCATCGTTGAAATGATGGTGTGGTATTTTCTGTTTGTTTGTTTGATTTTTAGACCTTGTCGTTTGTGCGTGTTTCTGTATTATCCTGGAAGGGCAACAACGTCACCGAACGTCAACCTGATGGGATGAAGAGCGAAAGAAAAGAGCAAAAAAAAAAGGAAGCCGTGTAGAGAATCAATTCAAGACATGTGAAAGGTTGTGACTCGGCTCACAGCACACGACATTTGCAGTTATGGCGTTTATGGGGAGCTTTGACTGGGCAGTTTTTTTAAGCTAGCGTGTGTGTGTGTGTGTGTCCATCTGGAAATAACAAGCCAACGTATTGACGTTGTGCAAGCAGTTGACCACGTTTGTGTTTGTATCTTTTGTTGTATCTATTTTTCATGTTGCTGAATATGCGCGTGATCATGTTGAGCAATGAACAGAAATTGCATTTCCTCCAACAGCGCCTCTCCTCACCGTGCGTTGCCTGCTCTCAGAAACTGAGAGCAAGAAGAGGCAGTTGGTCGAAAGAGAGAGAGAGGAAAGTACTAAAAAAGCAGTGTCCGCATCGTGCCGGCATCCCACATAAATAACATGAGCGTGCCGTCTTAAATGGGCAAGTAAAAGAAAGAACACTCAGAATTATCGTTTTTTGTTTAATTTTTCTATATCATTGAGGTGTTCTTTCTTTTAAAAAAGAATGGGGGGGGGGCAGGCCGCCTCCAAATCTGAGAAGCATACTGGGCGTGTGCATATGGACGAGTGTACAGAAGCAAAAGGAGCACGTACACAAATGCAGCCAATCACGCCTTCGTGGTGGGCAAGACCTTGTATGGATTCAAGATCCCATTCGGATCCATGTTCCGCTTCAGTGATTGCATCAGCGCGATGGCACTGGGAGGCCGTGAGAGCGAGAGGTAATCTCTCTTCTGCATACCCACACCGTGCTCGGCGGAGATGCTACCGCTGTGGGCGGCGCAGTATTCGTAGACAGCTGGGTACAGGGCCGCATCAAGGGCCTCGCCGTGCTTGCGAGTGAAGTCGATGACATTGAGATGGACGTTGCCATCGCCAAAGTGGCCATACCCCACGACAATGACTTCCTTCGGGTCGAACTTGTGTTTCTTGTACAGAAGCTCGCGCGTGTACTCGACGATGCCGTAGAAGAGATCCAGCGGAAAAGAGACGTCGTACTTGTAAATGAGTCCAGCCTGGGCAAGATGAACCGGTACGCCTTCACGCATGCCCCAGAGCTGCTCTGACTGGGCCTCCGACTGCGATAGAATGGGGTCGAAGGTGCCATCGCCACCGCTGAGTTTATCACCGAGCTTATTCTGACCCGCCTCCACAAAGGCACTGAGCTTGGCAAAGTCCTGCTCCTCATTGCTCCCATTTGTCTCAATAAGCACGCAGAAGTACGCAGAGGTGAAGTCCTTGGCGTCGCGAAAGGTGTCCGCTTTATCAGATTTGGGGTACTGCGCGTCCGGAGAGGTCATCAGCGACTCGCCATCCATGACCTCGAAGCCGGAGAGACACTCGGCCAAATACTCTTGTGCAATTTGGTACAAGGCCACGACAGAGGCAAAGTCAGGGAGACGAAACAAGGCAAGCTGCTTCGAGCGAGGCAGGGGATAGAGCTTGATGGCGGCACGCGTCACGACGCCCAAGGTGCCTTCGCTGCCAATGAAGAGGTGCTTGAGGTCGTAGCCCGCGTTGTCTTTGCGCAACGTGGACATCAAGTCAAGGATTTCACCGGTTGGTGTGACTGCTTCGAGTCCGAGCACGTTCGCGTGCATGGAACCGTAGCGTGCATAGTGGATACCGCCTGCGTTGGTGCTCACATTGCCGCCAATCATCGCACTCCCCCGCGAGCCCATGCTGAGGGGAAAGAGCATGTTGTGCTCGGCACACACCTCTTGGCAGTGCTGAAGCACAACACCCGACTCGGCCTCGACGGACATTGTCTCGCGAGAGACAACCGGTTCCGCGTTCATGCGCTGCATGCTCAACACCACTTCATCGAACACCGGCTCAGAGCCGTAGACGAGGCCCGTGTTACCGCTCTGCGGCACGAGCGCGATCTTCTCCTGCTGGCAGTACTTCATGATATGACTGATGTGCGCTGCGCAGGTCGGTAAGAGCACCGCCGGTGCCGAACCTTCAATCTGATGCATCCAGTCCGTGTTGTACGGCGCTATGGCCTGCGCGTCCGTCAACATTTTGCCAACGCGTTGTGTCTTGGCACACGGCTTCGCCAACACATCCGCAAAGTACTGCAGGTGCGTGGAGGTGACTTTGGCGAACGTGGGATTGCGTGTGGCGTAGTGCGCCGCGCGTTCGCGTGCTGACAGGGACATGATATGATCAACAGCGGCAACAATAGTTAGATAGAAAAGAAAAAAGAAAAGGGAAAAGACTGACTCAATGCGCGCTAGGAGGAGGGAGTGAGTCAATGTGATGAAGCAATCACAGCGGAAACAAAAACAAAAAAAGGGACGAGGGGCAAAGCAAACAAAAAAAGGGGGAAAGAGCGATAGAACAGGGTTTTTAATGAATAAGAGAGAAGAAAAAATTAAAAGAGAGGCGCGAGAGAAATGGAAGAGAAAGAAATGACTAGTTCTGTCCGTGTCAAGTCGATTATTCTGTGCTGTTGTTGATTCTCTCCATTACATGACTGGTGCACGTTGACACCTTCTCGAACGGCGTGGAAGCCAATGATGCAGAAATGAGGATGGGCTCTAAGAATGAAACAGAAAGTAAAAAAAAAAAAAAGAGAGAGAGAGACCGTGACCGGCGTACTTCACATGTGTGCATATGTACGAGATGTGACTGAGCATTGCGAGGGTTTTCTTTTCGAGCCATGCAGATCACCTTTCTCTCTCTCCCTCTGATTGTCTTGATGTGTTTGTGTTTATGCATTTCGATGATTGGTGCTGTTGTTTGTCATTGTATTTTATGGTTATTCGTTTGTTAAGAGACCAAAAAAAAAAGAGAAAGGAAATGAGGAACAACGAAAAGTAGGGGGAAAACGTGGCACAAAAAAAACCAACAGCGGAAAATGACAAAGGTTAAGGTCCGTTCTTGCAAAGCGGGCAACGGCACTCAAACAGGTAGTTCTTCAATTGTGCATGGCGCTCTGCGCGGGTGCTATTCGGGGGCACGGGGATGTACGTGATACACAGTTCTTCACCTTTCTTGACCTCCTCCGTGGTCTTGAGGCAAATTTCGTTCGTCCCGTCAACGAATGAAACCGCCATGTTGGGGCAGCATGAGTGATTAAATGCAGAGAGCAGCGTGTACACCGCGGCGCCCTTCAGCATCCATGTAAAGGGTACCGGACTGGCTGCCTCTGAGGTGCCAGCTGTGTCGTCCCCATCCCCCGCACGGTTGCTGCTGTTGAGGAACACGTAGTCGTTCACCGCGTGGGCGTTCAAAGTGAGCTGTCCTAGCATAGTGGTCAAGGTGTCATCACTGACCGCAGCCTCCACAATGGCAGAGGCCCAATCGTCATCGCTTCCCGCGTCCGTCTCCGTCTCGCCGCCCGCTGCGAGACGGAGCAAGGCGGCCCCGCGTGCTGACACCGCATCTCGAACCTGAGCGAACCACGCCGCCTTGTTCACACCTGCCAACACAGTCCCGTCAGGAGGGGCGATGAGGCGATTAAATGGTGCCGCTGTTTGTGTAAACAGCTGCGAAACCAGCGCATACGAGATTCTCACATTCTCCGCGGCGCCTTCGATTGCCTTCTGTGCTTGGAAATCAACGTGGAGCGTGTTGTAGGACAGACTTTGGGTCTCGATCGCGCGGGCCATGCGTGCAAAGAGCCAGGCCACGCAGCGTGCTAGCCCTTCACACGTGATACCGTCGTGGCCTGTCTGTTGCTGCGTCGCCGTCGTCGTTGTGTCCGCTGTTTGACGCAATGCACCTAAAGAGGGACACAGCAGTCGGTGTGTGCGGGAGGCCAAGTCGCAGCACGCTGTCGAGCAGAACCATGAGCCGCACTTGGAGCAGTCATTCCAAGACAGGGTTGGTGGCGTCGCCGCGCTGTCAGAGGCCTCGGTGTTTGCCTTGTGCGGGCCCGCGTGGTGTGAGCGCAGGCGAAGGCAGTGAAAACAAAAGGGCAACGTGGAGGAGAGTAGATCAGCACTGGGCCATGCAATCATCGGAACTTCCTCGACGAGCTCTGTGCCGGCGGGTATGTCTGCGGACGCAACGACGTACTTGCCGCGTGTGTCGGTGTGCACAACTTGACATGGCACCTCCATCTGTGAGAAGAACTGATTCAGCTCCTGCGTCGCACGCACCGCAGGGTCGACCGTGGTACTGGTAGCTGACATGATAGCGTAGAGATGATCGCAAAAAAAAAACGGGAGTCTAAGAATGAAGCCTTCCTTCTGTCTTTCTTCTAAAAGGTGTGAGACAGGGCTGCATGTGTGTGTGTGTGTGTGTGTGTGTGAACAGAGATGCGAGAAAGCGAACAATGATAGTAATCGAGCAAAGAAATGATAGTGTTGGTATAGAGACCCCAATCCAATGAGTAAAGCCGGAAGAGAGAGCACTTCAAGCGAGGTTGTCGTGAGTGGCACACTTACTCACGCCCCTTATGAGCTCGTTGCTCTCGTGTGTGTGTGTGTGTGTGTGTGTGTGTGTGTGTCTGAAAAAATGCAAGATCTCGGTGAGAAAGGGAGCATCTCATTTGCTCACAGAGAGCGAAGACCATATACGCAATAAAGGTGGAGTGGCAGGCATTTCTTGCGTGAGCAGAGAAGGCAGGCGTCTGCCATGAGTATAAGCTCGTATTGCGTGCCTCTTTGGGGACTCATCTCTTGAGTCTTTGACCAGTTGCGTATGAATGTTTGACTCTTTCGCGTTGTTCTTGTTTTTTGTTGTGGTGGTTTTGTATTTCACCTCTGAGCATCGCATGCGTTGGCCCGAATTCTCTGGTTCGACAAGCATGGCTTGGTGTGTACGTTGTGTGTGTGCGTGTGTTGTACTTGTACTTGTACGTTTTGTGTTCACGTACAGCACACACGCCTCGAATTATGCAGAAGATGAGACGAGAAAAAAAAAGTGAAGAGAATGATCACCGAGACGTTTCGTGTGACAAACAAAAAGTGCTTCTTCATGGTTCTGGGTTGAGGAAGAGCGGAGCAGAATTCGATAAACAGACAGTGTGCGTGTGTGCATGTGTTATTTTTTATTTGTTTTTTGTTTTTTGCTGCGTCTACACAAAGTAGGTGCACTCGCAAAGCACGAGTCACACTGAGCAGCTCCCTATTGACACGGTCAAAAAAAAGGCAAAACGAAAAAAAGAACAGTCAGACGCACACGCAGAGAGAGAGAGAGGCGCGAGCTATCGTGGGTGCTACTTTTCACTGCTTCGGTTCTGCTTCGCAGTTGACATTGCGTACAAGCTGTCGACATCATCCACATCGCGAAGGGCGGGGAACCAATCTGCCACAACTCTCAACGTCGTCACGAAGGAAGGGAACCTCTTGTTTGCAAACGCGCTCATCTCCACAACCAGTACCTTCAAATGATACTTGCCCGTGAGAGCCGCCTGACGGCTCCAGGTCACGACGTGGCTCTGAAATTCGGCATCGGCGTCGTTGTGGGAAAGGAAGCCGCCATCGACTGCTTCAAGCTCCGCGCGCTGCTCCGGTGTGAAGTTAAGGGTGCGGATAGCGCGCTTGAGAAGCGCCAGTTCAAGCCCAAAGCTGAGGAGAAACTCCAGCGTGAGGCTGGCGATGTGCTGTGCGTGCTTGACTGTTGTTTTGTCGTGTGGACGGTACACATAGCGCATCGCCGCGATGCAGAGCTGCTCGAGTGTGGAGACGTACTCCACAAACACGCCGTTCACATACGGTACCGGCGTTGCGAACGCTGTCAAGTCTTGGAAGATAGAGGTGTGCGCGTGCTGACAGGCGGGGTCGTCGGGCATGGTGAGGTGCGTAAAGGAGCGGGTCTGGGCCATGCTGCTGTTGTTGTCGAGCTGCGGGCTGCGGAGGAAGTGAAGATGACTGCTGTCGGAGTCACTCTCGTCGGAGATCTCTTCCGGAACTTGGCCCTGGAGTACTTGCGCCAACACCCATGTCGCCGCCTCCGTCGCAGTTGGCAAAGGCGTCTCTGGGCAGCCTAGATGTCCGCGCGCGGGCGGAGCGTGTCGTGCGACCTTCGCACCCGCCGCAGCAGCAGCACCACCACCATGCACGGCGACCGATGTCGTCTGCGTGGGCTCTTCTCGGGCGGAGCCGGCATCGGAGGCGGCGGAGGTTGCGATGCGTCGGGGCATGTAGCCGCCCTCATTGACTGTAACGGGCACCACGTAAAGCACCGAGTCCGTGCTCGCCCAGTGCAGCTGACTGACAAAGAAAGAGGAGACGAACGATGGGGGCGAGTGGTGGGTGAACAAACCAGACGAGTCGGTGCCGCTGAGGTAAAAGCAGAGGTGAAACTCCGAGGACCAGTCAAAGCTGTTCGCGGCTTCAGGGCCAATGATGGGCGTGCCTTGAACAATGAGACTGAGCAAGAGCTCGCGCTGGTTCACTGCATCGCTGTCAGGCGTCGTGATCATGTCCTGCAGCGTGGGGTAAATGACCTCCGCCGCGGCCGCACGCCAGAGGGCCTTGACAGAGCGCAACGAACGCTCCATCAAGAACGGCTTGATGCTGTTGAACGAGATGAAGAGCACTGTGGCGTCTGTCGAGATGACGCGCCACTGTCGTTGCTGCTCCTTCCGCGCACTCTTCTGGAGCAAGAAGGAGTCAAGCCCCATCATGTCGCCAAAGCTCTTCATCATCTCCGCCGCCGTGAGGGTTGACCAGCGCCCATGAATCGCACGAAGACTACCAAACACGACAATGACAAAAGCGTTATCTGGAAGAGCAATGATGTCCCCCTCGTACAGCTTCTTCACCAGACCCATCGTGCTGATGGCTTGAATTTCCGCGCGGCGAAGGCCCCGGCCTAGCATCGAGGCTTGCACCGCGCGGCGCACCAGATCACTTTCCTTTGTCGGCACATCATTATCCCACACGGGTGGGTTCGAGGCACGCATGTGAGCAATAGACTCTTCCAGAAGCGCAGTCACGTGCAGATTTAAACCCAAATCAAGGTGCAGCGTGTGAAGTGCAGATTGGAGGCTGTTCGCGACAGACACAACCGCACGACTCGAGGCGACGTTATTCGTAGCAGCCGGGAAGTTTTTGTAGAAGAAGCGAATGACGGCGTCCGTGCTGCGCAGCTGAGAGGTCAGCCACCTGTCAATGCGGCGGGCCTGTGCCTCGGTGCGGACAAAACGATGCTTGGAGGCGGTCAGGGCGGTCAGGCATTTCAGAATCGCAAGAATCGTCATAAACGCGTTCTCCAGTGCACGGCGGTGGGCAGTGGCGAAGTAGTTCTTGCTAAACACCGTGCGCTCTGCCAGCACCACCCAGCGGGGCAGGAGTCGGCGCATAAGAGAGTGAATTGTCGTGTCCGCATCCGATTCAAGTCGCTGCTCCGTTTCCTGATGTGCGGCGACTACGCTGGGATCGGCGTCCATCGCATCGAGTGAACGTGTGACGGAAAGCGCGACATGACCGGTGTTGCCTTCTTCTTCCTCCTCATCCTCGTCCCGATTCATCACGGTCGGCAACATCTCTTCAAGCAGCAAGCTCGCGGTGCGCGGGGTACGGCCCGGTGATGTCGTAGAAGACAGGGCGACCGCCGAGGCGGGCCGGCGTAGACCGCGGGACGGCACCGATGACGAGCCGCCGCCGCCACCACCACCGCTGGCGTCTCCTTGTGGGTGGTACTGCGAGCCGTCACGGTTGCAGAGAGTGACATGTGTCGCCGCACCCGTCGTGATCGTCGTGGGCGGAGAGTTCGCCGCGGCTGTCGTCGTGGTGCTCGTTGGGTCCGCGCTCTCGCCCTGGCGGTGGTAAAGTTGCAGCTCACGAATATCGAGTAATGTGCCCTTCTCGAGGTGGAGCGCCACCTCATGCGCCAGCTCCACCATGACGGACTCTGAAATGACCTCCTCATCCCTCTGTCGCCACAAAAAGGTTTTGAAGGCCGTCATCACGAGTTGATTGACCATAATGTCATCGGAGAGATCGCCCGCGGCGTCCATGTCGCCAAACGGGTTCTCGTGAAACCGCTGCACGAACTTTTCCACTGAAAGCCAGTTTGCGTTGCGGTACTTGGGGTCCTTTTTGATGTCCTCGAGAGCTCTGTTCTGTGTGCTGAGAAGGTACTCCAGCGCGTACTCCACCTGCGCCAAACGGTAGCGCTCCTTGTTCTTGAACCCCAGCAAGCCCACGGCGTAGTCAGCTGTCGTGGCGTTGACGAGTAGTGTCAAAAGAACCACGCCACATGTGATCTTCAGCATCTCCATCCCCTCCTCAAGGCCTTCAATGGCCACAGCCAGCGCCAGCGTCGCCGCCACGCCACCGCGCAGACCAGCATGCACGAGCAGAAGCGCCGCCTTGTGAGAGAGCTTGTAGGAGAACCTGTTCAACACCGGCAGCAACGCCTCGAGCATGACAAAGCGTGCCACCAGCATCGCAGCGTACAAAAAGAGAATGATGCCAATGTCCTTCGGCACAATAGTGGGCGCGGCTTGCGAGACGAGGATGATGCCGACAAGCGAGAAGAGCATCGTGTTGCCAATGTGCACCAAAAACTCCCACGTGCAGTAGATGGCGTTGTCCTCGCGGCCGGGGAACAGAGAGGGCAGGTTGTAGCTCATGAAGATGCCCTCGAAGAACAAGGTGAGCACACCGCTGGTGCCGATAAAGTGCTCCGCGATGTAGTAGCTAATGTAGGTAACAGAGATGGTCACGCACGCCTTGGTAAGTCCCTCCCTCGCGCGGCGGATCCAAAACGCTTGGAGAAAGCCAAAGAAGGGTCCGACGAGAACGGGCAGCAGCGACAGCCTAATCGACTTGAGCACAATCATGAGAAAGCTGCTGTTGAAAGAGCCGACCTTCGCGGCAGGAAGGAGCAGGCTGAAGGCGATGATGGCAGTACCATCATTCATGACGGACTCACCATCGACAATGGCAGTAATGTACTTGTTCACACCCAAACCTTTTAGCAACGCCACCACCGCCACAGGGTCGGTCGCTGAGAGCAACGACCCCAGAAGCATCGCCGCGTACCAAGACCATGACCAGAACACCACCTTCACTGCCAGGGCAATAAGGATCGTGTTGATCATAATGCCGACAGTGGCCAAGATGAGGGTCTGCCAGAAGACGCGCTTTAGGGCATGGATATTCATCCCGTAGCTGCCTTCGAAGATGAGAACAGGAAGGAAAATGGCAAACAGCAGGTCTGGTGGCATCGACCCGAGCGATATGGCGACGTCTGGGTAAAGCCACAGCGCGAGCGCACCGACTACGATGCCGTACAAGAACAAAACAACCGTGTAAGGCAGGGCGATAGCGTGCTTGAAGGACATGAAAAAGGTTCCTCCAACAAGGATACTCAAGGTGACGAACAGAATACCAAGCGCAAGTGATTGACGCTCATGACTCGACTCGTCCTCGCTTGAGAGAGAGGAGAGCGTCTCTGTGTCCATAGCCACAAGCAGATCTCACTCAAGTGTGAACTCCACAAGGAAATAAAAGAGAGGAAGAAGAATAGAAAAAAAAGATAGTACAGGTGCGATACCTGAACGCATGGTGCAGACGAATAAGAAAAAAAAATAAGAAAGAGGGGGAAAGTACGTAGACAAAAAGGGGGAGGGGTCAGAAGGCAGTAGGTGAAGACAAAGAGGCTTGGGGTTTGATCATTTCACCCGTAACACGAATCACCGTCAAAGAATGTCCGCTTCAATTCTTTTATTTTGCTTCGTTTCTCTCTTCTCTGCTTGGTCAAGAGAAAAAAAAGAAGAAGAGAGAGTCCGTTGAAGGACGCGGATATCGGCTCCGCTGGAGCCATGAACTCAAGTGGATGCTATTGAGGCATGGTAGCAACACACATTTTTTTTGTTGGTTGTTTGCGGTGACAACGAAACTGCATTGTTGTTGTTGTTATCGAGTAGCCCGTTTGGCTGAAAATAGTAGGTGCTTCCCTAGTAGCAAATCTTAGTTTTCTCTTGCGATACTCAGCCTATCTATCCTTCGTTTTTTCACGCGCGTGTAGGGGGTGGGGAGGGGGCTGCAACCAAGAGTACTTCAAATTTGCGGGGAACAGAAAACACAAGAAAAAAAGAACAGGACAACGCGAATGTAAATGGAAAATACTGGAAACAAAGAAGACAACAAAACTTTTCAAAAACAAAAACGAAGTTAAAAAAAAAGTTGAGCCGCCTATGTACCTAAATGCGGAACAACTTGAAAGCGAAACGCAAAAGAAAAGGAACAAGAAGAAAAAGAAGAAAAAGAAGAAAAAGAAGAAAAAGAAGAAAAAGAAGAAAAAGACAAAACGCAGTACTCCCTGACTTCCAAAGAGAACGACAGGGAAGGGGGAAAGGGGGGAGGGCTGAACATCGAAAAAGATACCGAAGGAAATATGAAGAAAATATAAGAAAAGAAAAAGAGAGTCATACATAGACCCCTTTCCGTTTTTTTCACTCTCTTTTTTTTTTCACTGGCCGAGGTAGCGCAAAGAAAAAATGGGACGGTTCTTGTGAAAAAGTGATTTCTCACTGCAAACAGTGTTTTCTTGTTTTCCGGACATGCAGAAACGTTCTGCGTATTTTGCTGCTAAAAACGAATGTGCCGTGCCATGTTTTCATTTTCCTCTTCTTTCACAAAGTCCCGTTTTTCGCTCCTCAGGTGAGTACTTTCTTTTATTCGGCCTCAGCGAGCACTTGATTAGAAAGGTCACACGCGACAAGGAGACAAACATACTCATTGAGATTGGCGTGAATCATCCGGGAAACAGAGAAGGAAACAACAAAAGGAAAGGCGAACTTAGTTTAAGTGGGATAGAACCAAGAAGCACTAAAGTAGTTTTAAAAAAATCAAGAGATGCAATAACGAAACACAGGTATTTGTTCTCAGCAACAAGCATTGCTTTACTGCCCGCGAAAACGCAGAAGGCAATAAAAAGGAAAGATCGCCAGCCCCGCCGCACCCACACCGCAGTTTCAAGTGAAGAAACAAACAAAAGGGAATGGGGTAAGCCGGAAAGGAAACCACGCAAGGCTCTCTGCCGCGCTCGTCTATACATCACTTTTTGGAGGGGGATTTTTTTGTGCTGTTTGTCTCTTTTTTCCGTCTGTAGGTGATATAATTGTTATTGGAATGCGTACATCTCGCACTGTGCTGAAAACCAGCAGATGTACGCAAGTTTCCGAAATGCAACGCAACGCCACTCAACAGAGTAGGGGGGGGTCAGAACTCGAACAAAAACAAAATGAGTTATTTGGCGCCAGTAAGTGCGTGGTCTACAGTCACGGGAGGCTGCCATTGTGAGTGTTAGTGATCAATGTGGATATTGGGCTCGTTTAACCTGTCTCACGTTCAGGTGGAGTAATGGAAAACAAAAGGAGGGAGGAGGAGGGGGGGGGGCGCACAGCACGCTCTGAAAACTTAGAACTCCACGAGGGGATTGGGACGCCTGTAAGGGTCGTTGCCGCTGGTCGTGGGAATATACCGTTCTGCGCAATCAGTCTCGTAGCCAGACGCGTCTTTCACAATCGCCTCCTCGTCCGCCATACAACAGTGTACGCACACGCAGATGATCACGATGACCACAATCATGAGGAACACAATGATGGCAGCCATGACGATCATGCCCACGCA
>JASANS010002458.1:0-144025 GCA_030849605.1 Wallacemonas sp. 195SL | reverse complement strand
AAGACGTGACCGTCGGCGACGAAGAGGCAAGCTAACTACCACACAGACAAAAAACAACAACAACAACAACAACAACACACACACACACACACACGCAATAGTAAGAAAGACGAGGGCATTTGATGCAAACTGCCACTAGCTGTTGAGACTTTTCCCCTCGTATTTCTTTTTTTTTGTTTTTGTTTTCTTGACGATTAATGGGGATTTTCATGTCTTTCTTTGTCCTCTCTGTCTCTCTTTGACTGCCCATTTATTCTCGTGAGGAACATCATCGAGAACAGTGCGCAGAGAGTGCGCGCGTGCGGAAGAGACGGCGTGTCTGTCTGCGTGGTTATTTTGCACAATCCTGAAGCAGACCCACACAATCAACTGGCCACACAAATTAGCGAGCAGACAAGGCAAAGCAAAACATCAAAGATGATAGCGTGTGCGTGTGCGTGGCACTCGTTTTGTCTTTATTTCCTTCTCCTACTAAAATAAAAAAAAAAAAGAATCCTTATAACATAACAATTCAACACGCTCTAATGGTGGACGCATTCCCCCTTTTTGTCCTTTTTTTTTAAAAGCAGAGCGTCCCTTCCAATAAACCAATAACGAAATTAAAATCACACACACATACACACACACAAAAAAAAAAAAAACGGTGCTGAGAGAAGCAGATCACCGCATCATTTGCTCTTCTCCTTGAATCAACACACACACACACACACACTTGTTCTTTGAAGCGTGCTCGTCGAATGAAACTACTGTTACTCTCTTCATTTCCGGCAGTATCGCAGTACAGTGCGAAAGAGGAAAAAGAGGGTCGATCCGGAAGTTGATAGTCAATGTAGCAACTTGAACGAGTTTTCATTTTATTATTATTGACAGGTAAACCATATATATATATATTCGCGTTTGCTCCTCCCTCCCCCCTCCTCCTGTGGTCCGGCGAGGCAATTCCTCGCATGTCCACACATACGTGCTTTCCTCTCTCTTTTGGAAAAACACTTTCCTTCGCATCTTTCAATCATTCTTTCTTCCTGTTTCTCTCTCTCTCTCTCTCTCAACTTTTGCTACACTCGTGCACATCATTCTGTTCTTCAAACTTGCTTTCTGATGTACGTCACCCTCCAAAGCATAGGACTCTATCCTCACGTTTCCTTTTTTGTTTTTAAACGGAAGAACGTAAGGCGACCTCTCGAACACCACTTCTTCCACTCAAACAAAAACAACAACACGAAGTCGTGAGAGTCAATCCTTTCAACGGAAAACATTCATTAAAAAAAATCACGGTGTCAAGTTGAAGAGCTAACCATTTTTCTCTCTCTCTCGTACTGTTTTTTATTTTATTTATAAATTACATTTGTTCTTTTGAAGTCACGCTTATTGTTTCTTCTTCTTCTTTTTTCTTCTTTTACCTCTCGCATAGAATTCGTGTCCTCAGTGGACAAACAGAAGCAACCTCACCGGCAGAGATTGCTCGTGCCCACGCACTCACCCACACACACATACACACGCACAGACACCCAGCAACGCCGTTCCTAAAGAATACAGGCACGCATACATCTCCCCCTCCCTCCCCACACACACCATGCCGCCGCGGTACTCGAAATCGAAGGGCCGCAAACCAGCTCAGGGAAGTTTCGTGGACCCTCAAATGGTAGCTCAGTTGGGAGATGAGGATGAGCAAAACAATGTCCCTTCGACACAAGAGTATGACTACTGTCAGTATCAGCAACAGCAGCAACAACAGCAACAATACGAGTATCCACCCTACAGCTCTTTTGGCGTCGCGCGAGGCAATACCGAGGAGGAGACAGATCTCGGGCAAGCCAGCGCACCCTCAAGGTACCGTGAACTCCGCCCGACCCCGCTGCGCTCCGTGGCACCGAACAACAGCAACAGCAATAACGGCAACAATAATGCAGCCGCCGTGGGCAGCACCACGAGCACGAGCTACACGAGCACGCATGCCAAACGTGCCGCCGCGTCCTTCGTGAAGCAGCAGAGCCAAACCACCACTCAGTCTTCCTCCGGCTTTGGCCAGCGTGATTCCTTCTCGGCGCCCTACGAAGGCATGGGCAACAGCTTCTCGCAGCTCTCCCCCATCTTGGCCTCGCCAAACTCTCTGCCATCGGTAAGCAATGCCTCCCTGCCGAGCGCTCACCCGTACAGCTCCTTTGCGAGCCTCCCAGGCTCCCCAGCCATGACCACTGCGTCACAAGGGCTGCGCGGTGTGGCTCTGTCTGGGCGCGCCAGCGCGGTGGCACGCTCTCGCGCCACCTCCACGACGGCGAACGGCGGTGCTTTCGTGACGCGGCTCTCGTACAACTCGGCGCAGCAGCCTCAGCGTCTTTCCGCCACGTCCTCCACCTTGGCGCTCTCCCAAGCCTATCAGCGGTTGAATGAGGGCTTCCTCATGGAAGATAACGAGTTGGAATTTAACGAAGCGCTCGCCACTGCCTCCCTCCCAAGCACGACTTTGATGGGGCCTCAGTTCTCGGCCTCGTCGTTCTCGTCGCCCGTGTACGCACCACCACGGCCACTCTCGAATGCGCAGAGCACGGCCAACGCGTCTGCCTCTGCCTTTGCGGAATCGTCTCGCCGTGGTAGCACATTTGTGCCCGCCGAGTCTCCTCTGGCCCCGTTAGAGGCTGCCGTGTACGGTCCTTCAGACGGCGTCGTCCTGCAGTTCCCCCAGTTCATTGATTTCACCGCTCGCGTGGAGGCGATGCATCCGTTTGGACTTGAGCAAGTTCTGGAATGCGACGTGGTCGACGCCACGGCCGCCGCGGAGGCACCAACCGCCGCGATGGAGCCGCAACCCTCTCACTACACGCCTGCCGAGAACGCCCCTGTTTACGCCCCTGTTTACGCCCCTACGCAGACAATGCCGGGCTCCGCTGCCGCTACCGCTGCTGCTGTTGCTACCACTGCGCCGGCCGCATCCGCGACGACTGGCATGGTCGTGCCCGCACCGCGCTCGCGTCTTCACGGACCAACGTCTGCCACGTCCGCGATGACGATGGCGACGGTGGACGATGCTCCTGTCACGACAAGCGAGGTCACGCCAGACCGGCTGACCCGCGATGCGGCGGAGTTCACCGAGGACCCTTCTCCACGCCCACACCTGCCGCCTGCTCGTCAGAGCGCACCCAACTCCGCCCTCCGCGGTCGCGCCGACGACGCAGCCGCAGCGCAGACCGTGCACGGCACGCCGCCACCAGCGCCCGCCTCAGCTCTTCCAAAACGACCTCACGCGGCGAGCACGGCGTCGTACATGCGTGAAGCTGGCGAGGTCGCAGACGCGGGTGAGCTGTCGCCCTACGAAACTGTTCCGCACCGAGCCTACACGAGCAGTCAGCGCCACCACACCTCGCTTTTCACCGAGGCAACGACGAGCCCCGCTGCTGCCACCGCCGCCGCACCGACTCACAAGTCACCTTCTCTCTCTCCGTACAGCGCACCGTGGGCGCCAGGCACAGGCTCGATGCTCTCTACCTCTGCCATGACGACGACCACGATGAATGGAAGCACGCCCATGACGAGGCCTGGCACGCCAGAGCCCCGGCCCGTCTCCGCGACCCCTGCTGGGCAGGCCACTGACATGTGCGGGGAGAAGTCAGCGGGCGCCTGCGAGGATGCCTACGATGTCAACGCGGATGACGTTGGCGGCCTGACCTTGTCTCAGAAGCGAACTGCC
Organism: Wallacemonas sp. 195SL; assembly: GCA_030849605.1. Classification (NCBI taxonomy): domain Eukaryota; phylum Euglenozoa; class Kinetoplastea; order Trypanosomatida; family Trypanosomatidae; genus Wallacemonas; species Wallacemonas sp. 195SL. The sequence continues at coordinate 140,340 of JASANS010002458.1, read as the reverse complement.
AAGAAGCAGAGGAAGCAATCGGCACTGAAGCAAACACAGCAGCAGCAACAGCGGTGTGGAGAGTCGTGTCAGGAGGACACGCCATCGCGTGCCCTCACAGGGATGAATGTGCGCACCGCTCTCCAGCAAGCCCTCGACGAGGCCCAGGCCGACGACGAAGAGATGCGAGTTGTGATGCCACCACAGCACAAGCCTGCGCAACAGCAGAAGCCCACGCTTGGGAATGCCCTTCAGGCGCTTCTCCATCAGGTGCACGAGCAGCAGCAGCAACAACAGCAGCATCAACAACCACAGAAGACTGCCCGTGCGGGTGAGGACTCTGCCATTTTGCACGCTCTGCCGGCCACGCCGCTCAGAGCAGGCATCGCCAGCAAGCGTGTGTCTCAGCACCAGCAACAGCAACTGCCACGACAGCATCAGGTCAAGAGCGGCAGCACGCCTCCCATCGCAAACTGCGCTGCCATCTTCACGCGCCAAGACGCGCCGCTGCTCTTCACTGTGACTGTGGTCGGTCACCTCAACATCACCCTCGACGTGTTTTCGACCGCGCCGGTGGAGAAGGACACGTATGTGCTGTACGAAGCCGACCGCGGCGAGGACATTGGCCGTGTGCTCGTCTGCACGCACATCAAGGATGTCCACGACGCCAACGGCGACGGCGCCAACGTGCAAGTGCGGTGCCTCGGATCATTTCCCAAGAATCACGTGCCCCCGCATGTGATTCGACCGGCCTCGGCAGGCGAGGTCCACACCTGGCTTTACGACCAAGTCGAGGAGGCGCGCGCCGCGCTGGAGCCTTGCCGCGAAGCCGTCGCTCGCGCCCGACTCCCTCTCACTATTGTTGATGCCGTGTATCAGTACAACAAGAAGAAGCTGACCTTTTACTATGACAGCCAGGAGCGTGTGGACTTCCGCCAGCTCCTCCAGACGCTCTTCTCGCAGTTCCACTGCCGTATTTGGATGGAGAAGATGCCGGTGACGGCCTGATCGGCTCAAACAGATACACAGAGAACAACAATAACAACAACAACAACAACAACAACAACAAAAAAAAAAAGAATAACAACAACGCACACACACACAAAAAAAAAAAAATGAATCGTAAAAGAGCATAGAGCACATCATAAATTTTTTTTGCATTTTTTTTTTTGCTTTGCTGCCCCCGTCTCTCTCTTTTTTTTTTTTTTTTTAATAGTCAAGGATCGCCTATATCAACCTGCGGAAACTGACATGACGACAACGAAAACAGATAATACCAAGAGAAACATACGCTACACACGTTAACGCGAAAAGACAAAAACAAAAAAACAAAATATATAAATTGTCAACATGGCGATGAGTTTGGCGAAATATCCCCACAATAGTGCGGGAGAGAGAGAGAAAAAAAAAGAAAGAGAAACTCTCAGTTGTTGCGAGGCACACCCCGCACCGCACTTATTCGCTGCCCTCATGTACGAGACCAGCATGCCTAAAAACAACAACACCAACACATCGTTGAAAAACAGGACGAAAACACACAAGTGATGAACGCGTTGCACCACTCACGCCAATCCTCGTCATGCGTGTTGGTGGCCAGCGTTTCTGACTTGTTCCTGCATTTTTCTTACTTTTTTTTGTTGTGTTTCCACATTTTTTATCTTTTTCATTTACTTATTTTTGCCTCGCTTTATACATAGACACACGTGCATGTTTTGATTACTTTTTTCTTTTCTCTCTTGTCACCACATAGATATACAGGAAAGGAACAGATTCCTCATTCCCACACTCCCCACCCACCCACCACACGACACGTTTTGTTTCTTTCGGTTTGTCTCTTTTTTCTCCATTCCAAAGAAAGGAAGAAAAAAACACATGTGAACATCATCTGAAGGCTTCTCTCTCTGTTTCTTTCCCGCCTTTTCGTCTTATCCGAGTTGCCGCTTGTTCTTCTCCTTTTTTTTTTTCTGCGCGCACTTTACATCTTCACGGTTGCCGTACATTCACCTCATATTTCAGCTAACCAACTGCCGTAACGAAAAAAAAAAATGAAAATCAAAAAAAGAAAAGAAAGAAGGCTCGAATCAGATGAAGACTCCTATACTCGAAAAGAGAGAATGATGCGTTTGAGCACAGAGACGTCTCCAGATATGATCTCATTCTTTTTTTTTCTGTGTTCCCTATACAAGAAAAGAACAGAAGAAAAAGAAATACACGTGCAACTTGCCTCCACAAACAAAGAGGCAATGCCATGCAAGAAGAAGAGGCAACCCAAACAATACAAACACAGGTGAGGGGAAATAAAGTGATGTTACGCGATTTGCTATTCTTGTCGCCATGTTGACGGCAGCTTTTGTGCCGAAGTCATTCAGATTTTTTTCTGCAAGTGCTTTTTAAAGTATTTTTATTTGTTTATTTGTCCCTTCCGCCTCCCTGAAACTCCCTTTTTTTCTTTAATTTGTTCTCATGTGCTCATCTACTTGTACAGTATCTTGCCTCATTGGCGCACAAACAATCATAACTAAAGAAAAATTTAGTGATGGCCATGAAAAACACAAACGTGGCGAAAGAAAAAAAAGAAGAAGAAGGCTGATGAATGAATCAGAAGAAGAAAAATGAAATTATTTCACCATGCTATTGATGAATACCGAACATACAAAAAAAGAAAGAAAAAACAACAACACCAACACATTTCGCACACTGTAGCGCTGTGCCATGAAGACACACAATACGAATTAAACTGCTTATTCGTCGTGCGATGCAAAAACACCACACGCGTGCGTCGAGGAGAAAGTATGAAATAACTTCACGTCTTTTTTTTTTCCGCGCCGTCACTCTGTGGCCTTGGCGGTCTCATTCGTGACGCTCATTTCTCTCTGGAAATGTTAATATGGGATGAACAAAGAAAAATCTGAGAGAGGCTGAGAAACTAAAATGACAGTATGGCGGCTTTTTCTCCTTCTCTTTCTCCTTTTTTTTTGTTTCCCGTTTCCACGTGAGGTATCAGAAGCGTTCGAAGCGGGCGTCAGTATCTCTTCCGCAACCACACACAAAGGCCAAATCTCCATGCCTGACTCTCCACCTTTGTCTATCTCCTCTTTCTTCTGTTGCTGTTCACGTATGCGCTGTATGAAAGATTCAGCTGAAGTACCGTTTATCGCCACGCATCTTCAACACAAGAAAAAAAAAAAAAGAGAGAGACATACGCTAGTGTGTGCGTCTACTACTACGGCAACAGTATCTTCAGGAGCAGAGAGATATCATCGTCTGAACGCGCGCGCTCACACGCACATTGAAACAGTCACGAAATAACAACAACAACAACAAAAAGAAAGCAAACAAATCAACTTGTGCGTATACATCGCCGAGATATTAGAACGGTGTGAAGTGTGGTATGTCCGTGTCGTCATCCTCCTCGCTGCCTTCACAGAGGCACACCACCACCATCACCGTGACCTCTCGACTAAGGATGCGCGCGGACGAGTCTTCCAGTCCCACGCGCCACCAATCATCTCCGCTCAAGTCCAGTAAATCACGTTATGTTCTGACGGTGGAGCTGGACAGCGACAATGCCACGCCTTTCGCGACAACGCGGCTGACAATGAAGCAGCTACGCCGCACGATTGAGCGCGTGTTGATGCCGAAAGCACGCGATGAACCGCCGTATTGCCTCGTCTGCGCGTCTCCTCGACAACATGACGCACGCCAGTCCTCGGCAGACGAGGGAACAGCACAGTTTGTCTCCAAAGGTGATGGCACTGTTTGCGTGAAGAGACAAGGTTCATCGCAGTCACAACAACGCGGTCAGGGCACCACTGGCGGCAGCGTGGAGTATACTGAGGAAGTGATCTCTGAGAACAGCTTTAGGCTGCCAGCTGGAGCGCTTGTGGAGGTGTTTGCTGGGGGGAATGAGGGTGAGGCCGCCGACCACTCCGACACAGGCCATCGCAGTCACGCCAACAAGAACAACCCTCCTCGCCCACAAGAACCACCCCCAGCAAAACAGCCGCAACAGGAGACACCTGTGAACTCAAACATCCTGTCCAGTCCCAAGCGCAGCGCCAAGAATGTCTCCTTCATCTTTGACGAAGCCGTTGTGCGCGCTTCGGAGCCACCGCGTGTACCGCACATGTCGTCCTCGCCATCCGTGAAGGCGCAGCTGCGTGCGGGTTCATCCTCTAGCCGCTTGCCGCTCCGCCGCGTCTCAGATGAGTTCCCCACGACCACACATGGGACGCCACGCATGATAGATGACCGCCACGCAGTGCTGTCCTCTTTTACCTCTTCTTCACCAGCCCCACATGCTGCGACAACGACGACGATGACGAGGACCGCAGCGATCACGAAGGTACTAGCACAGCCTGACTCGTGTCCTCCAGCGGAAGGAGAACGCTTCCATCGCACGATAACCCCCTCACCTTTGCGCGATGAAGAGACCGGATCGACGAGCTCGACGACGGACAGGATGACCGCATCGGCAGCCAGTGCTGTTCGTGCCACGCTGCCTCTCGCCGCACCTGTTTCACCAGCACACGCGACGAGAAAAAAAGACATGCCATGTGTGGCTGCGCAGCCCTCACTGCCGCGGCAGACCTCGATATCGCCGTCATCGAGTCCATCACCGCTGTCGTCTGCGTCTGCATCGTCTTTGCCGACCTCGTCTTCATCGACCTCGTCTTTATCCTCGCCCTCACCATCACCTTCTATGACGCCACGCGCACAAGGGCAGCTTCCATTCTACTCCACGCCCTGTACACAGACGGCAGAAACTGCTCACACCGCCACGCACAAGACCACGGACAACACACTACCATACACGGAAAGCACGTCCGCTGTTGCCGAGAAGGAAGAGGAGGAGAACATGATGCTTGGCGTGGAGCAACTCCCCATTCCGCAATCTTTTGCGTCCGCGTCAGCCTCCGCGTCCTCATCTCGCTCGATGAGCTCCCCCGCTTTTGGCAGCTTTGTCTCCGCTTCCGATCGCACGTCGACAGTGCGTGTGGGCGTGGACAGCGCGGTGCGTGACAGGACGCCGATGGCGCCGATGGCAACGGTGACGACGAGTACCACCGCCACCACGACATCGCGGCGTGCCATCGTGGCAACGTCGCGCACAGAAACAGTGAACTCCACAGCTGTGCCAGCGGCAACGCGGGTTGCCTCCCCGCGACCGTCAGGCCACGAGCCCAGCACCCCGCAAGCGCCCTCGCAAAAGGTTCTGCACCACGCGACCGATGCAGTGCCGGCGTCATCGTCTTCCGCGCGACGTTCTTCACGTATACAAGGACTTCTCTCTCCTCTTCCTATCGAGACGGAGCATGACGCGAACGAAGCTGACCAGTACGACGACGGACGACGCCTGCGCTTCAGTGAATCACCGCCGAACACCGAGGGTGGTCTTTCTCACGCACGCCGTGAGCGCGCACGATACCAAGAGAAGAAGAACACCACACACAGCGACAACGCAGCGGGAGAGACGGAGACGGAGACAGAGGCGGTTGGGGATCGCGATAGTCAAGGTGCTCGCACCGCCCGTGACGTTCTCCGCGCGACGGAGCGTGCTCTCGACAAGTTTCGAAACTTCCTTCCTTCTTCACCATCTCTGACCTCCGCTACAGACACAACGCGGCCTGACACTCCACCACCGCGTGAACAGCCATCGGCGGCTCTCATGACTCAGCTAACAGCACTCGCATCGTTGTGGGAGCAACATACGGTTCTCACCGCTCGTCAAGCTGCCCAACGCACTCGTTTTAACGCTGAGGTTGCGTACCGCGTGAAGCGGCACACGGCGCACATGGCGGCCCTCGACGACTTTGTCTCTGCACAAGCCGAGACGATGAACAGGACGCTCACACACGAGACACACGGCGCTGAGCAACTTGCGACTGCGTCAGACCGGCTCAATACACAGGAACTCGCCGTCGCGCAGCAGATGCGGAAGCTGCAGACGCTCTTCTTGGAGGCCCGCTCCACCCTCGCGCGTCTGCGGGATGACCTCTGTGAGCTGCCCGCTCTCTTGCACGGCTCTACGGCGCCGCCGATGACGCGAAAGACAAAGGTCCCGCTGCGTGTTGCCGACCGAGGGCGAGCCGTGGCACCCCCATCGTCTCCACCAGCAGCAGCGTCTTCGCAAGCGGAGTTGACCGCGCTGGCGACCGCGTTGGTGTCGGAGACGGCGTTCAAGCAGGATGACATTGCCTACCTCGCGGCTCTGTGCTTCCGTGGCGCACAGCAGAAGATCGCACTCTCAGCACTCGAGAACACGAACGGAAAAGCAAAACGAGCCGGTCTCGGTGTGGACAGGACGCGAGGCGGCACACCAGCGCTGGTGGCCGTTCCCGTGTGTCGTCCGGCGTTGGGCTGGCCATCACCGGCATCGTCGTCATCATTCTCCTCCTCCTCGTCATGGCCCGCCCTGCCATCATCGGCGTCTGGCTTGGCCGACTGGCTCGCACGGAAGCCCTCTGTGGTGCAGGACGCGCTTCGCAAAGTAGCACACTTTTACACAACTGGTGCTTCGCGTGCGGCGCGTATGGAGATGGATTGTGGATACGGCCTGTCTCTCGAGGACGTGCCTGGCGCGACAGCAGACAGAGCCGGCGCACCAGCCGCATCATCGTCCGCCCGGCGCTCGCGTGCGCGCTCGGCTTTCGTGAAAACGATTCACCTCCACGACCCCAAGCAGCGTGAGCGACGCGGCGGTCCCGCTTCGCGCAGCACCGCACCCGAGGCGCTGACGTTCCCCCACGCCTACGCCCTTCCGTTGGGCTGCACCGTTCCTGGCCTGACGAGCAGCACCGATGAGGAAGAGGAGGATGAGGAGGGTGGCGAGGGGACCAATGCGTTTGCCGCAGCCGTGCTGCAGCTCTTTCGTACGCACGTTATGCCTCTTCTGCAATCCGGCACCAGTATCACCAACACCACCAGCACCGTGCGAGGGCGCCGCGGCGTCGCACACGGTGGCCAGAACACGAAGCAGATGGCCTTCACGGCACCGCCGCCTAGGCCGATGAAGGCCACAGTACTCCTCTACGGTGCGGCAGGCTCTGGCAAGACGACGTGCCTCTTTGGGCTGCCGCCGGCAGACCGCGCAGACGCGGCCGGGACGTTCGCTGCGGAGAAAGACACCACCGCTCTCACGTCGCCGACCCAGCAAACCGAAGCGGAGGAGACGATTCATTTTTCTCTCAGCGACAGCGAGGACGACAGTGACGACAACCGTGACAACACCGCTGACAAGGCCGGGGGCAATGCGAGCTCTGCCATGTCATCGACCATGTTCCAATTTGAAGAAAGCAGTACGGCGTTTGCCTTTGAAACGGCCTCTGTCGGGGCAAGTGGCCCTGCCAGCACGCCCGGCACCATGCCGTCGCCACGCTCACTTCTCTTTCATCCAGTCACCGCGTCCACGCCGCCGGCAGACGTCGCTGTAGGACTCACCCCAGTTCGAGCACCACCCACACCAACCGCCACGCTGCTGGCGTCCTCCGCACACCCGCTGCCCGAGGCGGTAGTCGCTGAGCTGCCCGAGGCGGTTGGCGCTGATGAGGCGAGGCTGCGTTGTGGCTGGGGGCGTGCGGAGGGTCTGCTGCCTCTCACACTGGCCTGGCTGCTCGCACGATGCGGCACCACGAGCAGCTCGACACCGAGCCTGATTGAGTCCATCACGCTCTCCGCCGTGGAGGTGTTCTACAACGAGGTCTACGACCTTCTCGAGGCACCGCTTGAACCTTCCACGCCACCGCCACCGCCACCGCCGCCACCAGGCAGCAAGGACGAGCCACGCCCTGAGTGGGTTTTCGGCAACGAGCTGCCCCCTGCGCGCAAGGTGACCCACCCTTCTCACTTGAAGCGCCTGACACTGCACCGCACACGCGCCTTGCTGACTGGTGCCGATCAGCTCAAGGAGGATGACGACGCCGTGTGGACAGCCCAGGCTCGGCACGTCCCAATCACCTCACGCGAAGATGCATGCCACTGGCTCCAAACAATCACCGATCGTCGCTGCGGGCCTCCTCCGTTCTCCAGCCCGGTGCCGGCCGCTCCCACGACGCCGCCACCACCTCCGCCGCTCCCGTCACGCCAGGCCAAGCGGAACGAACCCGAACCGACGGCGATGTCTGCAGCTGCGGAGGAGGACACCTGCGAGCACTTCTACAGCAGCCACGTGCTCGTCACGGTGCACGTACGTGTGCGCCGCTGCGATGACGCGGAGACGATGACGGAGGCTACTCACGCCGCACGCGCAGACGGCGCGGCACCACGAGAAGCGGCGTGGTGTCCTACACCACGCGCACACCCGCCACCGCCGTGGTCGCCGATGGAGGAGACCCCTCTCCGCCGTGCACTAGGACTGACGCGTCTGAGTAGCGACTTCTTGAATACCCCAGTGCCCGCCTCAACCACCGTGTCGTCGACACAGGATGCACCTCCGCGTCGTTCTCGCCAGACGGACACCAATACCTTCACGCTCACCTTCGCGGACTTGGCTGGGAGCGTGCGCCAAGGCGCTTTCACGCCGCTGGCCACCACCCCAATGGCACGAGAAGGCGCGTTGTGTGTGCGGCGCCAGTTGGCAGCCGTTCGCGATGTGCTGGAGGCGATCGCACGTGCGAGTGCGGTGCATGAGCGGCGTGACCACACCCCACAACACTACTCACACGGCGACGGCTTTTCAGAAAACGACCCGCTCAGGCACGGCGAGGCGGCGCCTGCGTTCTCTTCACGGGCGGCGTCACGCGCGACCACAAGCGGCACGAGGGCCGCTGCTGCCGCCTGGGATCCGCTGCGGGGTTGGTCCACGGCGAGCCCCGCCCTTGGCAGCCGCAGCGTGCGGTTGACGATGTGCTTGCCCTGCGCTGTGGTAGCGGGCTGCCCGCTGCCCGTGTTCTCGTCATCCACCGCGCCTGGTGCGTCCAAGCGAGCATCTCGCCCAGGCCACAAGAGCCCGTTGGCGTTAATGGCGGTGTCGGCCCTCACAGATCGGCCCGACCGCGGCGGGGAGGCCGGCAACACGGAAGAGAACTTTCTCCGTGCGCTGCGCCCGTGGCTTCCGCGTGATGACGACACGAACGCCAATGAGGACGACGAGGACGAGAGCGCTGATACTGAGAGTGCCGCGCTGCCGCCAGTACGGGATGTACCGTCGCACGTGCGCATTCCGTACTACCGCAGCCGCCTCACGCAGCTCCTGCAGCCCACCCTTGGCCCAGGCCCTTCGTGCCGAACGGTCGCGCTCATGTGCATTAACCCGTGCAGCGTACTGGAGTACCTACCCGCCGCAGTCGAAACCCTCGCGGCGCGGCGCAAGAAGGCCCGCGCGCACCGTCGTCTCCACGGACTGACGAACGACACGGCACCACCGCTGCCGGCTGTGAATGAGGAAACGGTCTTGGCGGCGGCACAGGCCGCTCTCGAAAAAGCTGCACCGCTGATCGTGGCCGAGACGCAATCCACACTTCGCTTTGCTCAGCACCTGAATCGGCTGAGTGGTTACAATGGTGGTAGCGATGCGACGCACACATTTTAGATCTGGCTTGCTGTGTATTCTTTCACATTTTTTTTGTTTTGTTTCGCTTTCGACTTGCGTACACGCATGAATCACTCCTATCCTGCAAAGAACACACCCCTATTTCAATTCCCGTTGTTGGACTTGCGCAGCGCGTCAGCGTGAGATGGCCCCAATCCATCCTCAAGTCCTTCTGCGTCTCCTCTCTTTTTTTTTTCTTCGTTCTTTCCTTTACCGCTATGCTCTCTATTCATTGCTCCTTCCTCTCCCTCTTTTCTTTTCCTTTTTTTTTCTTTGGTTTCTGTCCATTTCTCCACCGCTTCTTCCGCTTGGGACGATGGGGCGTGGCCGGGCGCCCAGGGGCGGGGCCGCCCTGCACAGCCCAGCACCCCCTCCTCCCCGGCCCAGCACTGCCCCTGGGAGAGGAGCAGCAGCACGCCTGCTGAGGAGAACGACGGAGGCAAACGCAACACAAGGCAGAGGGGTGGTGTGGCAGAGACGCGTGTGTGATTTGTTGGTGATGGTGATGAGGTTGATGTTTGGGGTGCATGCGCGCACCTGTTCTCGGGCAACGGTGGTGGGCTGGACGAGGCCGGCCAACGTGGAAAGAGCGTGCCCCACCCTTCTCGTCGATCGCTTTCTTCTCTCTCTTTTTTTTTTTTCAAGGTGGAGCACCATCGCTAGTATTTGATCGTGTGCGGGACCACAGATGAACGCGTGGAAATAAAATAAATAAATAACAACAGCAAACAACGAAGCCGCACCAATGGCGCGGTCAGAGCTCAACAATAAGCTTGCCGTTGTTCTTCCGCGCGTACATGGCGTCGATGGCGTCAGCGACGGCCTCCAGCCCCTTGAACGGCGTCGAGTCAATATGGGGGTGAATGACGCCTTTTTCGTACAAGGCGCACAACTTGGCGAAGTGCGCGGGCGCGTACTTGACGTAGTGGGGCAAGAAGAAGGTGTGCAGCGTGGCGCTCTTCGAGAGCAGGCGCAGCGGCAGAGGACGTTTGGCCTTTGCCCCCGCACCGGCGGCGGTCTCACCATCGGCGTAGGTGGAGATGCTGCCGATGGACAACACCCGCCCACGCAACGCGAGGGCATTCACCACGGTATCCAGCATCTCACCCCCGACAGACTCGTAGGCAACGTGCGCACCTGTTGGGTAAATTTCTTTGATGGCCGCGGATAACCGCAGCCCCTTCTCGGCGACATCGCGGTAGTTCACCACGGCATCGCACCCCAAGCCCTGCAGCATCTCGGCCTTGCTCGCGGACGAGCACGTGCCCAGCACCTGACAGTCGTACACGTGCTTGAGCAGCTGCACGGCAAAATGACCGGTGCCTCCGCTCGCGGCCGTAACAATCGCACGCTCGCCCTTCTCAGGCTTCAGAACTTTCTCCAACGCGATGGACGCGGTCGTGCCGCTCAGGTCAAGAGGCAGCCACTCCCGCTCCAGCGATGGCACGGCTTTGGCGTGGCGCTGCGGCACGACCTGGTAGTCCGCGAAGGCCCCGTAGCACTGCGTCACGACCGCCGCACCCACCTTGACGTGCTTCACCGCCGCGCCAACCCCCACCACCTCCCCAACGGCTTCAAACCCACAGTCGAAGGGCGGCCGGACATCGGGCTGGTACACGCCTGCCGTGAAGTTGATATCACTCGCGTTGATGCCAACAAAGCGGTTGCGCACGAGAAGTTCAGTGGGCTTGAGCTCGGCTGGGAAGGGGACCGTCTCGATGCGAGTGGATTGGCGGAAGTTGGTAGAGTACGTGTGCGCCACAATCTTGCGAAACGTTGTGGGCGTGGCCTTGGACATGATCACGAGCGGTGTCGAAACAGAATTAAAAAAAAAAAACAGGAGTGAGAGAGGGGCGAGGTGGGAGACAGCCCGAAACAACAGATTCACTACGACGGTGAATGCTCTTTGAATACGAAACACACACATACACACATACAGATGGTCATGAACAGTGGTGGAGGAGGCGGGGAGAGGTGTGTGCGTGTGTGTGTGTGTGTGTGGACACACATGATAGAAACGGAGGGGATTCGGAGAGAGGGGGAACTCAACAGTGCATGCTCCCATTGGCATTACCGATGATGGGGCTGCGCCTGCAGAACAATTTTTTTTTTCGTCGCCTATGCTGTTCCACCGAATCAATTGACAAACTTGGACGCTCGCAGTAAATCGCGGTTCACGCCAAAGAGCGTGAGCTACGCTATCTCTCTCTCTCTCTCTCGCACAAAGAGACTCGGGAACAGCTTCGAAACCGTTTACAGGAGAAGAACATGAGTGGTGGTGGAGGAACGCAATACGCTTATAGGGAATAGGAAAAAAACACAAACCACGCGAACGAATACTTACACACTCAGACACAGAAGTCAGCCCAACTCCGTGGGGTTGCGCTTATTCATCCGGTGGCGGAATGGCCATCTGATTCAGCAGAGCCACAGCCTCTTGCGGCGCCGCGGCGGCGTCTGCCCACGCATTGATCGCGGCCTCAAGGTTCTCCACTTCGCTCTGGGCGTCCATCGTGGCCGGCTGCGACCCACTCGCAACTTCGTTGAAAGCAGCATCAAGAAGATCACTTGCGGAGGCTTGGGTGGGCTGCGTTGTTGTGGTTGTGGTTGTTGCAGCAACTGGGCTGCTACTGCTGTTGGTGTTCACCGACGTCCCCGCTTCTGGAAAGTAGCGAAAGTTGAACACGTCATCGTCGGACGCCTGCCGCACACCGGGTCGCTCGTACTCGGCTACCCACGACTGCAACAACGGCGGCAGCGATGTGCGAAGAAGAGGTAACATGGCCGCCAACGACGCCGCTGGAGAGGCTGGCGACGCGTTGCCAGTGCTGCTCGTTGTCGCGGACTGAAGAATAAAGACTTCCATCACCTGCAGCAAAATGCGCGTGAGGGCGGCGCTGCCGTTCGTAAACCACTGTCCGCTACGATGGAAAGCAACACCCACGAGACGCACGAGGAGGGCGCGAAGGCGGACTGACCACTGCACGTCATTGACAGCCGCCCCCAGCACAACCATGTCAATCATTCGGCAGTGAATGCTGCGGAGGTAGCTGAGAAACTCGCTCTGCAGACGTGTGCGGCCCGTCGACGGGTCAACCTCGGCCACATCACGCCGCGATTCCTGCGCGACAAGCTCACTCACCGCATCTTGGCTCCAGATTTGCTCGTACACACGCCACCCTTCACGCGCTGCGATGTCGCTGAGCGAGAGACCGTCTGGCACGAAGCGTTGACGGTACGTCTGCATCGTCGAGAGGAGAACCGATCGCTGCTGGGCTACGGGCATCCAGTTACCCATCATGAGGGCCGGCACACCCGCCACACCAATGCGCTCGCCCGCGGCGGAGAGAAGAGTCGGCATGAAGAGGGGCGTGTCCGCGACGGCGCGTGGCAGCGCAGCGAACCAGCGCTGAAGGACCTCGTCGCGTGTGCCTATCGTGTGCTCGTTGTTCTCATTGGTGTGAGTCGGCGCGGCGGCTGCAGGGACAGGCGCACCTGGCACGCGCTGGCCCTGCGCATGTGCCTGGAAGACCACGTTAGGCACGGACATGCGCTGCTGCAAGCGCGCCAAACGCTCAGGGAGCTCGTCGAGCTCGTTCACATCACAGTGTACATGCACGTACACCCCTGCCAAGGCCGGCGTGGCGGGCTGTGCTGGCGTGGCTGACACCATGGTGATGTTTGTTGTGCCGATTGTGTGCGTGGGCATCGTGCGTGCCAGAGGAATACCGCGGGATACATTCGGGCCTGGCGCGGCACTGGGCATTGTGGACGCGGTGGCGTTGACCGCGGGCGCCGCTGCGGTGCTGTTGGTAGTCGCCGCAGAAGCAGTGTTGGCTGTATTACTCGTGGTGGTGGTGGTGGTGTTGTCGTTGTTGTTGTTCTGGTTGTTGTTGTTCGCAGTCTGCGTCGAACTTGGAAAGCCCGGCACGGTATTCGCGCTGGTTGTGCCGGCGACGGACGGAGAACCGGCAAGCCCGCCCTCTGCGAGTGCTGTTGGCACCGCAAAAGTAGGCGGCTGGGCGTGCTGGAAGGCGTTCCCCAAAAGTGTGGAGAGCAGTGGCGCCGCGGAGGAGAGCACGGTCGCCGCTTGAGGCATCATTTGAGCAAAGTTGGGCACGCCTTGTGTGCTGTCGACAGAGAAAGTAAAGCCATGTGCGTTGCCAGCGGGCATCGCGCTGGTGGTGTTGTTGGCAGCCGCGGTGTGCGGTGCATCCGGCGGCGACGCCACGACGACGTGAATCGCGCGGCCATCTTGAATGTTGTAGAATGACACGGGCTGGGCATTGTCAAGAAGACGACCTGAGTAGATCATGCGCACACGGGATGGATCATCTACGTGCAGGCGACCGGCGACAAGGCGACGCAGCTCTTCCACGGTTGCGTTGACATCTACCGGCAAATCGTCGATATTGTGCTCAGCACGCGCACCTCGGATGTTAAGAAGCATTCCTTTTCTCTTTTTTCCTTCTTTTTTTTTCTCACGCCCGTGAAAATTAAAAAAGGGCGGTGCTTGCTTTTTCTTCGCTATTTGATTGACTCTGTATTGTCGTGTGGGTGCTGATTCTTTCAGGAAATCTGAGCAGGAACACAGTCAGAGGGGAGGAGAGCAGAGGGATGAACGCGTCGATGAACGCAATGAAGCACGTAGCACTCTTTCATGAGGAGGCGCGAAACACATTGACGATGCCGTGTACCTTTGACTAAGCAAAAAAAAAAAAAAAGGCACACGCGAGCAAAGCAACAACAGTGAGAGCACAAAGAAAGAATGTGACTGCGCAGGTGGTGACGTTGTGCACCAAATTAACAAAAAACGGCCACAATGCAAAGGGTACCAGTCATTGAATACTAAATGATACCCTTTTGTCTTGGCCGTTTCTGACGTTTTTATTATTATTACTTGTTGTTGTGGAGAGATGATCGTGTGGCCTATATGATTCACACCAAAAGACAAACGCAGACGTTTCGGCGATTGATGTAGAAACAAACAATGATGCCAATAAAAAAAAAAAAACAAAGAAAAAAAAAGAACCATGTGAACCGCAGAAGAGATACACACGCACAGATGAACTGACACCAAAACACGCAATACGATCGGGTGAGCGACAGAAAAAAAAAGTGTGGAAAAACAAACAAAAAAAAGAAATACACACTGAAGTGTCGCAGAGTATTCCTGGAGTTTCTTATTTGTTTCTTTTCCCCCTTTTCCTCCTTTTTTCGTCATTCTCAATCCGATTTAATTTTAAGTACAGTTTGGTCGTGTGAACGCTTCGCCAGGTAGATCTCCACCCGACGTGGAAAAGACGAGATGCGCCAGAAGAGAAATGTGGCAAACGCTAGCAACACATGCTCCGTAATCACAGCAATGACAATGAGCTGTTGGCCGCCACCGCCATCCGTCAGCTGCACGCGCTGAACGTCCATGTACTTGGACTGCATCGGCTTCGCTGAAGAGGATGACGTCGGCGAGGCACGTTTCTGATTCCCCTTGGCGGCGTTGTCGAATGCGTGCACGTCGTCCTCGCTAACCTCCATCGAGACGAAGGTGCTGCTATTGTGCGTGTGATGCAGCGTCGCCGTCGTCGCGGCTGTGCCGTTCATCGGCATCACCGACTCCATCGGAACGATCTTGCTCACATTGCCGGCACGCGGCACGGTCACCATCGCGTACGCGTCGTTCGGCGTCACAATTGCCGTTTTGTACGACCCCGGGAACACATGCATCATCGTCGACGAGGTGAAGAAGAGCAGCAGTGTGTTCGTGATGACTGCCATGCACGCCACCAAACGCATCACGCCAATCCATGCTTCGTTTTCTTGCACGCCAAGACGGGGAATGGGGCGGCGCGCAACGTAGCAGAGCTTGAACAAGTCAGAGCGGACCTCCACAAAGTTGGAGAGCAAGGCGATGAAGGAGGCAAGCGGGAAGACAGCGGCGAAGAGGGTAATGTAGCCGAACTGAATGGCCATCTCAATGTAATCACTGTACACCTCGTACGGCTCCAGCAGTTCATCCGCTGCATCTAGGGCAGAGTCGCTGCTACCGCCGTGTTGCTGCAACTCGCCCCCCTTTGTCTTGTCATTCTCCATGTCATCTTCTTCCTGTTCTTCTTCAGAGACGTTCGCGACGGTGCCCTTGGCCTTCTTCGCCATCTTAGCGGCGGCGCGGTGCTCCTTGGCGGAGTCGGTCAGCTTCGTTCTGTGCGTGA
The DNA here is from genome assembly GCA_030849605.1 of Wallacemonas sp. 195SL. NCBI lineage: Eukaryota > Euglenozoa > Kinetoplastea > Trypanosomatida > Trypanosomatidae > Wallacemonas > Wallacemonas sp. 195SL. The sequence continues at coordinate 124,623 of JASANS010002458.1, read as the reverse complement.
GAAGAAATGGCAATATTGTGCCCATGAACAGGCGCATGAAGACCCCCATAAAGAAGATGAACTTGAGATGATAAGAGAGCTCCGCCATGCTGCGTCGCACGAAGGCAATGTAGAGCAACTTACCGTACGAGTTGAAAAGCTCAAACACAACCCGTTTCTGCGTCAGCGCACGCACATACTCACCACGGAAGCGGTAGTTTTCCATGTTCGTCAGCTTCTCTGCCAGGCCGCGGAATTGGGCGCTGAGGAGCGACACAACAATGGAGTAGGTGGTCGTGGGAATACGGCCAAGCCAGGGGTGATCTATCTTGTTCAAGATGCCTCCGCGACGGCTGAAGCGCTGCAGCGACGGCATGGCACCGAAGCTCTCCGGGCTCGGCACCAGGCCGTCCAAGTTCAAGAACGCCAGAAGCACACCGGTCACGGCGAAGATGAACACACCAATGATACACCAAGAGAGCGGCTGCAGAACGAGCGCGCGCTTCCAGGCGGGGTACATGCGGCGAGACTCGCCCGTGATAGGGTCCGTGCCTTGCGTACCCTTGAACTCGTGCCGTTCCTCTTCGCGAGTCACAGGGACGTACATTTCATACCGCATCGCGATCGTGCGGCAACGGCGCTCCCACATCTTCACACACAGCACGCTGCCGATCACCATCACCACGGTAAATACCAGCGTGAACGGGTTGTAAGAAGGGTCGAGGCTGCCAAGCACATCACGCTGGTTGCCATTGGAGTATTTGATCTGCGAGGAGCCGCCCACGAGCGTCACGAACAAGCCAAGAAGGCCAGCCGCGCCCAGCCACCGCTTGTAGTGATTCATCCAGGCAAAGTAAAAGCACGTTTCTTCGCCAAAGTAGTCCCGAATAGCATCCTCGTTCACATCCGCCGCGATCTTGAGCACATTGAGAACGGGCGTGTTTGCCCAAATGGTATCCCGAATAGCATCGACGTGGGCGGGGAATAGCGTCATGCCATCGGCGTCTGCAGGCACCTTGGCTTCACCGTAGATGAGCTGATCCACGACGCCGCTGAGAATGCGCTTCTTCTGCGACTCCACCAGCTCTCGGGCGACGGCCGGGAACGGTGCGTTCACCGCGGGCGCCTCGTTGTAAAGGCTGCCCATGGTCCGCACCCTCTCCGACATCGCGTTGAGACGCTCAATCTGGGTCTGGTAAAACACCTCCTCGACAGCGTCGTTCACGGAAATGTGCAGGGACGTCACCTTGGTGCTGACAAACACCGCCTCAAGCGAGAAGAGCGCGTTCTTGATCTTCTTGTTGCGCTTACCATCGGGGCTCCGCGGAGGCAGAGGCACGACGAGGAGCTCTGCCCCTGGTGCTGTGCTGTGCATTGCGATCGCAGAGAGGCCATCAACCACTTGCACAAAGTACGCATCGCGTGTCTTGGCGGAGTCGAAGGTCAGGCAGTAATCACACGCGTGGCAATCTTTCAAGCGGCGCACAGGGATGGGACAGGCACACTGCTTCTCCAACAAGCGCAATGCGTTGAAGGCCGCCTTCTCTTTGCGGGCCTCCTCACGCTTGAGGGCCTCCGCGAGCTCGCGCGCCTTTTGAGCGGGATCGACTCGACTGGCGGCTTCTGTGGCGGGTGCGGACCGTGCCTGGTTCATCGCCGGCGCGGCGCGAGCGAGTATCTCTGGAGGCGCGGCGTGCTGAACACGCTCTGGTGATTTCTGCTGCTGCTGTGGCGGCGAGGTCGCGGGAAGTGCGCGTGCCGCGGCGGCAGGCGGTGCAGGCGCGGGCTCTTCTGTCGGGTACGCCAGCGGGCTCTCGCTGCGACGACGCGCTGAGTTGATTGTTGATGGCCGTTGCTTCACGATAACACGTGAGTCTGGCACCACGATGCCTTGATCGCCATCTCCAAAAGGCTCGACGTACGTGCCCGGCTGGGCTAGAGAGGACTCACGACTGCGACTCATATTCTGCGTGTGAGTGGAGCTCGTAAAGTAGTGTGTCAAGGGGGTCGATATACGCTACGTATGCGTTTTTGTTTTTGTTGTGTGCTTATTCAATTCCTTTGATTCAGGGGGGGGGGGGGAGGAGAGAAAAGAGGTCAGCTTGATCTACACGTGACCGATGTTGTGAAAGTTGAACTATGGAAGAGCACAGAAGAATGATCGTGATGAAAGAAAAAAGAAAAAGAAACAATAACAGAAAAGTTAAGGACAACAAATGGAATCAATGAACGCGAGGGTGAGTCTTCTACTGATGATTCGTTTTGGGTTACTCTGCTTTTTACTTTTTTTGTGTGTGTGACTATTTGTGTGTCAGACTGAGAAGAACGGAATATGGGATAGTGAAAGGAGGGTGATGATGGTAGCAGCTGTACATGAAGGAGGATTATGAGAAAGCTCTCATTGCCTTGTGACAGAAGAAACGCTTCAGCAAACACGAAAAAGAGCCCTGTCTATTCTATTCCTTTTTGCTTTTCATTTTGTCTTGCAGTATTATTCTCAGATACGCTTTTTCAAAAAAAAAAAACCCGCAATATGACAAAACAAAACAAAACAGAACACACAAAAAGCAACCCCCACATATCCGCCAATAAAAAGCAAGAGAAAGAGACCACTCAATCAAGGTCGTAGTCGTACTTGGTCTTGTAGGCGTCGTCCTTCACAGCTTCGATTTGCCGACGCAACACATCGTTCATCCACCCAAGCTCGTTGAGCAGCGCCTCGGCTTCGTGGATCATACGCTCACCAAGATTAAGTTGCGCCATCATAGAGAGGCTACCGTAGTCCACCGCGTACCGCACTCGACGCTCTCCCATGGTCAATCTATTAATGATGTACTGCGCCTTGAGGGCGTCGGGAAGCTTGTGAAATGCCAGACGCGGTGCTTCTTCGTCTTCTGGCCAGTCAGGGAACAGCTCACGGTTGGCTTTGCGTGCGTTGGCGTACATGTCCTCCTCACTAGGGCGCTGTGACGCACCGGCGCCAACGCCAGCATGGGCGCTCTCGTCGTTCTCGGAATCTTCCACGTCATCTGCCGCGACTGCCGCCGCGTATCGATCGTGCATGCCCTTCTCGAAATGCACGCGTCCAAAGAAGGCGTTTTCCCAGTGCTTTGACAGGTGGCGACGCTCTTGCGCCGTCGCAGAGCCTCGTCCAGCGACACGCTCGCCTGCTTGCTCGCCGTGAGGGGATTCTTCGCCTTCTTGTTGTTGCTGAGACTCGGATGACGAGGCCGTGTGTGTGCTCCCTTTCTCGTGAAAAGAATGCGAGTAAAACTTCTGCCGTTGGGATGAGAATTGCTCAAACGGCGAGCCACCATGCGTGGTGGAGTGATGTGTGGAAGAGGAGGAGGACGACGCGGCGCCATCTGAATGAACTGACGCGCGACACACGCAAATGGCAGAAGCGGCCAGTGCGCCGTGAGAGCCACGCGACGTGAGAGCGAGACAGCGTCGAAGCAACATTGTGAATAACTGGTTGTTACGCGTTGTTCTGACGTACAGTGAATCCCTTTTTATTGAGTCGCTTTTTTTTTTTTGGGGGGGGGGGGGGGGGTCAAAATGCGTGTTTCGCGCGTCCTCTTGTGAATTAGAGATCGCAAATGCNTTTTGGGGGGGGGGGAGGTGGGGACGTAAACTATGCCTCCTCCGTGACGCGCGTACAGGAGAAAAAAAACGACAGTGCACTGATTAAAAGACAAGAACAACATGAACATGCCCCAGCAGGTCAATCAGGACCAGATTCAGTGGAAGAATAAGAAGAGTTAAGAGTACGGATGCGTACAATGTGCAATGATGCGATTATAACTTGTTTTCCTTATCTAGCTGGGGGTGTTTGTCCGGGTTTTGTTGTGCAAGAGCTTCTCAAACACAAATGGAGTCTTGACTACATCGCTACGAAAGATGGGCTTGTCGAAGCGGACAGAGCCGAGGAGGAGAGAACAACAACACACACACACATTCACTAACATGCGTCATGTACATATGCATCACGTTGTCACCGCGACTGTCAGCGACGAAAATGCGCGATCAGCTTCGCTGCTGGATGGATCTCTCCTTTTTTTTGTTTTTGATTCTTGTTGTTGTGATTGGACTGTGTCTCTGTCACGCTTCTTCGTGATTAGAGGATGTGACAGATTCATCTTCTCTTCTCTTCTCTTCTCTTTTTTTTTAATCAAAAACGAAAAAAAAAAACGACTTGCCATCACACCATGTTGTGGCTCTCAGGGAGGAGTTCGTTATCGTCTAGGAAGCTGGACGCGTCATCGGTGGCCCCATCACGCTCACCACCGCCACGGCTGCCGCCCACGTGCTCTGCCTCGCCCTCTTCATCCAGGTGGCCTGACGCGGAGAAAGACACGGCATCACGCGTGACACTCGCTTTCCGAGGGCGTCCCCCCGCTTTCTTCACCGCAGCCTCCACGTGCGCCGGGGGCGACACGAACGTGGAGGGCGGAGAGGCGGTGGTGTTGCCTTGCGCAGAGGACTCGGCGGCCACATCGGTGACCTGCACAATGTCGCCTGTCACTGTGGCGAACAGGAACGCACTGCCAGACCCGTCGGAATCACTCACTTCGTGCACCGTCACGCGGTGCTTCAAGAGCGCGTTGCCTCCCGCGAGCCGCACGAGGGCCTCGACACAGCACTGCATCTCCATCTCCGTCTGCTGGAAGAAGGCGCCCAAGGGGCTCTGTGTGCTCGAGACGAGCCCGGCCGTGTGGTAGTAGTAGCTGGCACTCCCCGCCGGTGGCGAACCCGCAGCGTACTGTTCGCGAATAAAGTGGTGCGAGAGCCGGCCGAGATAGCGCACAATAGCACGGCCAGCCACGTAGTCCACAGGCGTGATAATGACGGGCGGCAGCCACTCCACGAGCGTACGCAAGTCCGCCGGCAGGCGGCGACTCGGCTGGTGCAAGCTGGGGTCCATCGCCGTGGACAGCGCCGCGCCGCTCACCACACCAGACGGGCCCAGGCGAAGACGTGCGTCTACGTCCTGCGCAGCGGTCTGCGGGTTGCGAGTGGCGGAGCCATCTCCGTCTGCTGAAAGAGGCACCACGGACACCACCGTCGCCGCCGCTGCCGCTGCCGCACGGGAGCGGAGGAAACGTCGGCGTGTGCTGTCGTCACGGTGCAAGTGGCGATGCGTTCTTTCTGCGAGGCTCTTCAGCGAGTTGGCCGCCGCGGCGAAGAAGGACTGCACGTGCCGGGAGACGGCGTTGGTGCGCGTGCTCATGTTGTGTCTGTAGTCCGTGTACGTGCGGCGATCCTCCTCGTCACCATCTGCCGCACCGGCGACGCGTGCCGTGGCCCAGGCTGTCTGCTCGTCCTGCGCATTGCCGCCGCCGCCGCCACCACCGCTCACACCGCCTCCCACCCAAACTCGCAACGGCTCCACCGCGGAGGGGTTGACCGTGTACGGAAGCGAGAAGGGCGCGAGACGGGCCGTGAAGAGGCGGCGGTAGAAGTGGTAAATGAGGTACTCGGGCGAGGAGCGCGACGGACCGGGCTGGCCGAGCGTGGTCGCAGCCTCTGCGTTGGCATTCGCGGCGGACGCGGCGGAAAGCGGATGCGAATGCGGCGTGCCGGAGGAGGCGTTAGTGACCGCCGCCGCCACACCGCTGCTGAACATGCCCGTCGATGCCCCTGGGTAGTCTGGCGAGCTGAGCGAAGTGAGCATCGTGGCGGAGCCTCGCGCGTATCCCTCGGACGTCGCGATACCACCTTCCATCGCCGCGGCGGTGGCAGAATCTGCGAGCCCTGGTGATGAGAATGATGACGGCTGCTGCTGTTGCTGTTGTTGCCCTGAGCCCCAGCTCGCACTGCCAGCGCCACGGCCCAAGGTCGGAGTCACGTTGGACGGTGCGGAGCTGTTGTGATTGTGCGAAGAATGACTCGTGCCATCCCACAAGCCCGCCGCCGCTGCCGCTGCCGCTGCTGCTGCTCCACTGCCAGCTCCAGCCGTCATAGGTGACAGCATCGCACTCGGTGGCCGCTCAGACCCCGCCCTCGGATCTGCCAAGAGCGCGCTCTGCAAACACACGCGGAAGGCCCGGTCCTCGAGCTTCATGAGCCGCACACGGCTCGCCGCGGAGCTGAGCATGAGTGTCCCTTCAAGGCGCAAATGGAGGTCCCCGGAGTGGGGCTCGAAGAAGGTGAAGATAGTAAAATCGAACACGCGGAGACGCTCGGGCCGGGCGTCGTGACGCATGGCGAGACGACAGACTGTCTGCGCAAACGCGCGTTTGGCGTCCGCGCAGCAATCATTTAGGGCGCGATTGGTGAAGCGAGCGGCGTGTGTGTAGCGGTAACGAGAGGACTCAGGTCCACCCACACCACCTTCCCCGAGTCCTTCGACCCCGCCTGACGCACTCACAAAAACCGGTCCCGCAGACGCCGTTCCGTGCAGCGGCAGCCCGCCTGAGGTCGCGATGACCGTGTAGCGCCGATGCATAATGACGCGCTCTTGCCAGTCGAAGATACTGGCCGAGTCCGCTACATAGGGGATTGTGAGGAGAATGCTATCTTCAAACGTGGTTTCGTCAGCCATGCCAAGCATGAGGTCAGCTTCCTCTTCATCATCGACCTTGACCACATAATCCACAATGCGGCTGTTGACTGCTTCTTGGATTGGTCTGTAGTGGAGCTCGTCACTGGAGTCGGAGTCTGTCAACGAGTGCATCCACGTAGATTCGCTGGCGTCCGTCCGTGTGAAGCTGCTACTGCTGCTACTGCTGGATCGGGAGCTATTCCCAGATGTCAGCGAAGACCGCGTGGAGGAGGCGGACCTGGAGTCATACGTGGACCCCATTCGCCCTCGCGACGTTCTGGAGGAGGCGCTCGCAGACAGCGATGACGCCGACGAGCCTGAGGACGCCGCGCGCGAGGAAAGCAGCGAGTGCGCATTCGATGGCCTCGCCGACGCTCTGCGACCGGCTCTCTCTTTACCACTGCTGCGTCGTCGACGGCGGTGTTGCTGCTGCTGCTGCTGCTGCTGTTGTGACGCTTGATGTGTGCGGGTACGGTGAGGACGCGGCTTGTGAGAAGCGCGCTTGCTCTTGTTGTGCGTCCCGCTCTCACCCACGGCGACTCGACTCGAGGAGCCACGCGAAGACAACCTCTCCACCGCCGACGACGCCGAGGACGATCGCGTCGATGCCCTTGACGATGATGACCGCTGCTGTGAGTCGCCCTCTACGCCGCGACGGTGCCTCTCACGGTGCTCACGCCGTCGACGGCGCTCGTGCTGCCGCTTGCGCCACGTCTTGGCTTGGCTGCGTTTGATGATCAGATCCTTCAGCCGCATCACCGTCTCACTCCGCGCAATAGTCGGGTCCAGCACTTGGAGTTGAGGCGAGACCGGCATCGGCAACCCCACCAAACGGCACCCCGTTCCCGTGAGCGTACCGACCATCGCATCAGGCCCCAGCACGATCGACACCCGCATCCCGAAACACGCATTCAGCCCCATCAGGCGCAGCTGGAAGAGCAGCTGCTTGTGCAGCGAGTACTCAATAAAAGGAAGAGCCTGAGAGACGGTGGTGGCAAGAATGGGACCTTTCATGTCGTGCCTTTTTTGTCTTGACACCGTCACGTGCACAAGCCGAGGCGGCCCTTCACACGAGAGATCGACTGGCAAGGTGCAGGACGCCAATAGCACATCGGGTACAGGTTTGTGGTGACAGACGTTGCACACGCTGTGGTGGAGAATATCGGCCACTTCCGTCATCATCGCCGCACGGTGCTGTGAGCCATGGTAGAGGTGAAGAAGGGAGCAATTGCGGCGGGTGTCGACCTTGTCGCGTGCGCGGCGGTAGATGAGGTCAGGGCCCGCACGGAGTGAGAGCAGCGCGAGATCAATCATAACCGCCGTTCCGTAGAGCGAGAGCAGCACGACATCTTCCAAGTACTGCGTCTCCTCCTCGTAGCCGAGAATGGCGTTACAGTGGAATGAGCGGGCGTTGGCACGCAGCTCCTCGCGCAACTCCATCCACCACGCATCACGCTCTTGCGAGATGATCTGCTTCGACTTCATCTTGGACACAATCTTGACAGAGCGGGAGCAAATGTGACCACCAATGTGCTGCACGACGTCGGAGGGCATGTCTTTCACAGTGAGGATGAGCACCGCAGAGCGAGACGATACCACCGCTGGTCCTGCAGGCGAGCCCTGCGATCGCGCACCAGCTTGAGGAGACGCGGCCATCGCGGACGTTGTCGCTGCGTTCGCCGCACCCGAAGCCGCTGCGGCTGCGGCGACAACAGATGTTGTCAGCAACCGTGGCGAGCCGCTCGGCGAGAGTCCAGCACCATTGTTAAAGGCCGCATTGGCGAAGTCTAACTCGCTCTGCGTGGCTGTGGGTGGCGCCGTGGTGTGCGTCGTGACGGAAGGGCCTGTCATGCCAGCGAGGGCGGCTGTCGAGATGTCTCCGACCATGAGCGCACCGTACGGGCTGTTGCCCGCATCAATCAACATGGGCGTCATGAGCGGGGTGCGCATGTGAGAATGCGCGGCACTGCTTCCACCACCACCACCACCACCAGCTGCTGCTGCTGATGCGGCAGCGTGCTGCAACGAGTGCACAACCATGTAAGGCACGAGCACCTGCCCTTGACCATGCATAGAGTGCATCACCCCGCCCGTAGAACCAACAAAGCTGTTGTTCGTCGTGGAGGACGGCGTGGGAACGTGAGAGAGCAGTGGCAGGGCTGACGAGTCCTCCGCGGCGAAGGTTTGCACGGGTGTTTGAGTGTAGATGGAGGTCCGTGCGCGATCTGTGGCCGGTGGCGACGGCGGTGCGTCCTCGCCTTCTTCCCCTTCGCCACCCAGAAGCGGCGGCGACGTTCGGCTCAGCTGCCGGCTGTCGACGGGCACCACCGTGGGGGCACGTGGACTGCTGAGCGGCTGAAAGGACATTTCAATCCATGGCGGGGTCGTGGAGGCGGTCTCGGGCCGCATCAGATCTGTATCCTTCTCCAAGCCATACCCACTGGTTGCGTTCGTCGTGGCAGCAACGGCAGTTGCGGGAGGCGGCAGGAATTCAGCAGAGAGGAGCGCGTCACCGTCTGGCCGCATCGTGGACGTCAAGGGAAAGCACGTGTGGTCTGTTGCTGCTGCTGCTGTTGTTGATGTCGGTGGCATTGTCGCTGCGGAGGCAGAGGCGAGGTGATACGCGTGACCTTGGCTGCTTCCACCACCACCACTCCCGCCACTATTCGTCGCTGCGTGTGCAGGCGCCTGATGGTAGCTGTGCGATGTACTTGGCTGTTGTTGAAAGGAGGAGGCTGCTGCTGCTGCTTGCTGTCCGTACCACGGCGAGGCGTTGCCTGGTGACCCTGCAAAGCTGTTCCACAAGTTGAGCTGCGAGCTGACCGCATGCAGCAAAGGACGCGGCACCCGCTCCTCGACATAGCGCACAGAAGAGACCACACATGGGGTGCCATACGCGCGGACGATGATGCTGCTCGGCTCAATATCGAACGCTTCGGAGTAGCCCAACACGGCGTTGCACTGTAGTTCCACCACTTTGCGTGAGAGCTGACGCCGCACTTTGCCGCTGAGCTTGAAGAGCTGGGTGACGCGGGCCTCGTGGGTGGAGCGACTGCTGCGGAGATTGGTCAGCCGCGAGTGCTCGGGATCGGCCTTGACGATGAGTTCCTCCACCATGGATGCCACCCGCTCTACACGCAAGATCGCCGGGTCCAACCGCCAGACGCTGAACATGAGCACGCTCTCTTCTTCTCCAGCCAGGTTTGGCTGCTGCGCGCGCACAGCAGGGATTGGTGCCGTATCGGACTCGATGAAGAAGGGCAACAGTGGTGGGTGAGAGGCATTGCTGCCACCGCCGCCCGCTGCTGCTGCTGCTGCTATCGCCGTCAAAGGTTTTCCCCCCATCTCTGTCTCCGCACTCAAGTCGCCAAAGCTGGGCCAAGACATGCCATTCATCGCAAAGCTGTTTTGATCGAGAAGAGCCGCGCTACTGTTGAAACGACGAAGAAGCATCTGCTGAACCCCACTCACATCGAAGGAGGAGCCCGACAAGGAGTAGCCCACACCGGTGCCCGCGCCAAAGGATGAGGTGGTGGTGGCACCTGTGAGCGGCGTCGTTAGAGAAGCATTCGTGCCGTAGAGGCCTTGGCTGCGTCCATGCGACACGGCCTCCGTCTTCGCAACTCCCAACGCCGTCATGCCGCTGCTCACACCGCTCGCCTTAATCTTCGATTTGCCCAGTTTGACATGGCGGCCTTCGTCGCGTGGGCGGGCGTTGTGACGTTCGAGAGGCGATCCTTGCGAGGCCGCTCCGCCAGCCCACCCCGTCCCCGCTGTCGTGGTGGCTGAGGCGAAGGAGGGAGACGGCATCTGCGCACAGTCTCTGGACGCGACGGCACCGGGTTCGAGACGACGTACAAGACGCTCCGGCACTTGCGGCCGCATCGGATTGTCCGCGCCGTGGAACTTGACGCGAATGGTGATTCTGATCTCCCCTCGCATGCCTTCAATGGTATCAAGCAATGGGAACCAACCCGTCACCACGGGATAGCGGCGGTACACAAACACATTGCAGTCGACCCAAACCGTGCCCACAAGGTCATCACGGCTGATGATGTCGTGATCATAAACACGCACCTCGAGTGGGTCTTCTTGCAAGACGATGAGGTCTGGCGCGTCGAAGCGGTAGTCGCGGTTCCACACAGGGTTGAGCGTGTGACGAGCGATTTCTGTGGTGTGCTCCATGTCATCGAGACGCAGCACTACGTAAGGGTCCGCGAGACCGGAGGCGCGGTCCATGACCGGGAGGTCGCGGGCCTCATGTACCGTGATCTTCAGAGTGGCCATGTACTAGTAAAACAAAAGCAACAGCAACAACAACTAAAAAAAAAAAAGGAAAAAAAGGAAAAGCAATCGACAACAGCGCGCAGCGAGAAGAGCAAGCGCAACGTGGATCGTTCTTGCTCTCCACTAGTCCAATGAAAAAAGCCATGCCAACGAATGAGTGAAAAAGATAAAAAAAAAGAAGATAGAAGATTGAAGAGAAAAAAGAGCAGAGATACATGAATATATAGATGGTAAAGTGAGGGGTGAGAAGCGCAGATGAAAGCGTAAGAATGTGCGAACAGAATAAACGCCAACTCTTTTAGCAGTGAGACAACAACTGAGTACAAACTGCACGCCAATGATGATGAACACGAAATGAATAGACCCAACCAGGAGTTTTTTTTTTGCAGCACACAAGTAAACCAAACACAGGAAAACAACAACAACAAAGGAGAAGATAAACTCCCTTCACCCCCTCCCTCTCTACACCTCGCAGAAACGTCTCCAAATCGTAGACAGCTCAATCGCAAAGCACAAATTCGGTGCTATGCAGGGCCGTGCTCGTCTCACGACGTCCAGCAAGTCACCAAAGGTGACCAACGCACCCGCGGCCGCCGCGTCTGCGTGAGAAGAAGCCATAACGCCTGCGAAACGGGTCATCACGTAGTACAGAACAACACTTGGACTTCGCGAAACACCCTGCAAGCAGTGGACGAGCACACCGGGCGGACGACGAAGGGCAGGACCGCGTGGCTCACTCGGTGCAGATGAGTTCGGGAGTGACTCAGAGCACAGCCTCTCCATACCACAGATGAGCGCGTCCAAGGCAGCGACGCCACCATCGTTCTGACACTCCGCCACGTCCGCATCGAAAAGTTGCCGCGCAGCTTTTGCGATTTGACCAAGTGCCTTCTGCGTGTCCGCCGTGTTGTGGTGGCTCAGGACCAGCACACACATGAGCAACACACGCAGAGCGATCGTGTTCCGACGCACCAGCTCCGCGACACGCAATGCATGATCATCGAATGCCATGGTTGTGTTCTCCTTGTCAGTTGGTCCAGCACGCACCATGAGCGCGATGAGACGATTTGTCAAGGCGCCAATAGTTGCGATGCGTGTGGCGGGGGTATCAAATGAGTAGAGCGTGGAGTGGTAAACAGGGACACGAACGTGGCAGATCGAGCAAGTAGCTGTGTCTGAAGAGATCTGCAATGACGCCGCAAGAGACTGAAAGGTGCCGGCCAATGATTGAGAAAACTGTTTCTCTGCCGCCCCAACGACCTCGAGGTGGGCTTCCCAGAGGCTTTTGTTGTCCTCCTCTTCTTCCTCCCTCTCCTTCACTGCCTCTGTCTGGTCTTCTCGTGTGGCAGTGCTCACCGGCGTCGCCTCCTGACTGACGGGAGCGTCAGCCTGCGCTGCTGCGGCGAAGGAGGCAGTAAATGGCTGCAAGCAACCATCTTCCAACACAGCCGTGATTGTATGGACCGGGCTCACAGAAAAGCTCAAGTTGAGTGGCGCACCAGAGTGCACGTCGGGCTTCGCCACATTCGTCTGGGCTCCCTCGGAGACCGCGACAGCATCGCTGCCTTCTTTTGGTGCGTGCGCAGCTCGCGAGGCGAGTGCCGCCGTGGGACTCTGTGAAGGAGGGTTCACAATGGTGATCACCTGACGAATCCAAGGCCCTTCGACGGCGTCGACAGGACGCAAGAAGCGATGAAAGAGCGTGGTCTCCGCCGCCACATCACCTTCCTCATCACGTGCATTGGCGCGTTGTTTACTTTGAACACGATTAAGAAAGATCTCAGCTGCGGCATAGCTGGAGAGAAAGATGTGTCCCTCATTCGCCAGTGCTTCTCTGAACGGTGTTGGCAGATGCGGTGATGTCGATGCTGTGAGCAGGGCCGCAGATATGTCATCTATACCGTCTCGGCGAGCGGCCTGTCGGTGCTTGAACACACGCGTGATTCGATCGGCTGGGGCTGGCGCAGACATGGCCGTGTGGTTCAGATTGCGTGTGCGTCTCGACCCGCCTGTACACGTGTGTGTATATGTGTGTTGTATTTGTGAACAACAAGAGCAACAACGGCGAAGCAAACATGATCACACAATGAAGGAGAATGAGGAAGGTGTGAGGGAGACATGTCAGAGAGATGAGAAAAGGCCAGCATGAGGCTCATTGCTTTTCCTCTTGTCCCTTCCCCCCCCTATTTCTATGCTCTGGCAACGTTGAAATTGGGGGTGATCAATGGTGAAAATACCAACACCACAACACTGAATCACAGAGAGAGAGAGAGAGAGAGAGAAGCAGGCAGGGTGGTTGTCGGTGCGTATGCGCGCGCACACAACTAACCAAGCAGCTCATCCCACGCGCGCGCGCGAGAGAGAGAGAGAGAGCTGTCAGTGTCATTTGAAACGCAACTGAGGGGGGGGGGGGGGGAGGACGCTTTAGAGCCGCAAAAAAAAAAAACAATCCCGATCGTTCTCTCCTTCATCTTGTTGCTTTGTGCAACTCTAACACACACACCCTTTTCTTTTTCTTTTTTTCCTTTTTTCTTTTTTTCTTTTCTTTTCTTGTTTTTTTTTTGTGTAAATTCATTCGACATTATTGCTGTTTCTTTTCCCCACCACTTCGACTCCCATCGGACGCAGTGGTGAACGACAAAAGAAAGGAAGAAAAAAAAAAAGAATAAAATAAGAAGAAGGAAAAGAGAGAAGCATTGTTCCGTTTGAGATGATTAACAAACAAAACGATGAAAACAGACAAACAACACCAACAACAACAAAGCATCTCTCAGTGTCTGGATATATTCGAATCTACGCCCAACGCAGAGAAATCTAGACGAAGGGGAGAGGGAGGGAGAGAGAGAGATGCTATCAAGCCCTTATCACTCTCCTCCACCTCCTCACTCCCTCTCTTCTCTCCCACGATTCTCTCACTCCGGAAAGTCTGTGCTTTGCGGGCTGAGCACGCCGCTGACGGAGGACTGCCTGTGCTTTTCTTCCAGATCCTTCGAAAGCTCCTTGACCTCTGGATGCCGTGCGGTGTAAAGATCCCACAAAAACGCGCGGCCCGACACGGCATCGCTGATGTTCTCTTGGCGCACCGAAGAGACACTCTTCGCGGTGTGGGCGTGATCGACAACAGGGTCGTAGTCGTCCTTGAGGAAGTAGGGGCTTTCCAGCGCCTTGGCAATGGTGATGCGGTCACGCGGGTCCCAACGCAGGCAGGCCGCAATCAAGTCAATCTCGTCCTCGTCTTCATCGCCGAAGGGGCTTTTGAGAATGCTACGCAACTCACTGTCACCGGTGAAGCTGCTCGTCATGAGGGTGCCTGTTGTCAGGGGGGCAGGCGATGACGGGGCACCACCGTCTTCGTGAGGGGCGGCCGAGTCCATGGCCTCCTTCTGGGCGCGCGTGTAGGCACCGATAATCTTCTCCACAACGGTGCGGAACAGTTCTTGATCCGTTGTATCGCGATAACTCGTTAATGTGTCCACGATGCTCACATCGGGTAGCCCCAAGACGGAGAGAATGCTGAGGAACTGACCAACGCCTCCCATGCGTGTGGTGTAGAAGACAGGCCGCCCAAGAAGCATCTCCGCGGCGATGCAACCGATCGACCACACATCGACGCCGTGGAAGGACTCGTGGTCAATAAAGCCCGGTGCGTTCGAGACGGCCACGGCGAGGGTCTCCGGCGCAGCGTACCACTGCGTGCTGTTGTCCAGCATGGTCTGCACGGACGTCTCCGTCACGCCGACGTCTCTGCCTTGGCCAAAGTCGGTGACGCATGCCAAGTAGCTGCGGTCGAGCATGATGTTCTCCGGCTTGAGATCTCTGTGGATGACCGAGCAGAGATGCATGTAGCCAACGCCACGGAAGATCTGGTAGAGAATGAACTTGCGGTAGTCGCGGCTAAGCGGGTGCAGAGGGACCTCTGTGATGGGGCAAATCAACGGTGATGCAGCCCCTTCGGCAGTCTCGTCACCACCAGTGGGGCGTGTCGTGTCACTGTCCGTGATGCCCGCTGGCAGGGATGAATTGTTCGTGGTGGCACATGAATCCTGCGTTCCACACGCACTGTCCTTGGTACACACGCTCTCACCCACAGCGGCGCCGCCACCGGCACCACCGTGCTTTGCCATGAGGGCTAGCTGACGCAACCTTTTCTGTCTCTGTGCGGTGAGGTATTGCATATAGGATGGCTGAACCTCCTCCTCCGTCACAACACTCGAGTCCAAGACCTCGCGGAGTGTGTAGTCAAGTTTCTTCATGACAATATAAACATTATCGAAGGTGAGGCTGACGTTGCGCATGTACTCAAAGGTGAGTCGATCAACACCCCCGAGTGGAATGAAGAAATCTCTTGCGGACATGACATTGTCGTGGTGGAACGCCATCATGAGCTGAATTTCACGTGTCGCGCAGAGCCACATACGCGGTTGGTTCAGCTCAAAGATCTTGCTCAGCTTCTTGATGGCGACGTGCGTGGCGCTCTCGTGAATCTCACTTTTCTCCTCCTCGGTCAGAGAGGGATCGTTGTACTCCTCCGGTGGACTCACCAGGAACTCGTCCGCGAGGTCGTTGTCGATCGCGTCGCACACAAAACCGTACGTACCCTGACCGATAGGACCGATAGCCTCGTACTTGGACGGAAGCTCGAAGACTTCCGTCGCGTCTTCGCCACCATTACGGTACAGCATCATATACCTTTTTGATGCCAGCGGATGACGAAGCACGGTCGCGTTGCTGACCGGTGCGTTCGTGATGGACGATGTCATCGTGTCGTGCGATTCATTCAATGGGGGTAAATGGAGAGAACAACAGCAAACAAACAAAACAAAACAAAGAAACAAAATCCTCTCCTTATCTCTCTCTATTTTTTTTTTAATTGCGTTCGGAATCCGTTTCTTTTCAAAACTGATAGAATCGATCAACAGTGAAGGACAAAGACACAGAGGAGCTAAATGGTAGAGAAAGGTGAATTGATAAACGTACACGCCCACACGCCACACACACACAAAAAGAGATTGTTCGGGCGAAAGTAAGAGACAAACAAGAAGAGAAAAACAAAAAAAAATGGGCGATGTCAAGAGGACACAGCAAGTACCCAGCTAAGAACAATAAAAAAAAAAAAGAAGAAGAAAAAACGGGAATGAACTGTAAACCAGAAAACGTAAACAAACAGAGAAAAGACACAATGATGCTTGGCGGCGTGTACGAGCTTTTTTCTAAGGAGCGAGAGAGAGAGAGAGAAGGAGAGAAGCCAAATAAAGGAATCAGCATGCGTGATGCATGTATAGAAGGGACGATGGTATAGGGATACTACAAAGCGCGGATTTTTTTTTTTTGCATTCAACAGATTAAAAAACACACGTACACAAATAGGTTATATGTGACAGGTATATAAGAGGCTGTGCTTTGGTTTAGTAAGTACTCCATTCCTCGCCCAGCTACATCCATCTTCGCTCTTTTTGTGTTTTTTTTCTTTTTTGAGTTTTGGGTCTTGAATTCCGCGCTTGCATGAACGATGGATGAAGGAAAGACGTAACCAAAACGGTAGAAAGTAAAGCAAAAGAGTCAAGAGGAACAATAATGATTTAAGTGGGTAGATGCCATTCAAAAACAACAACAAAAGAGAGAGAGAGAGAAAGAAAACAAAACAAAAAGCACCACGAGGAAATCCTGAAACAGAACTAGAACCACGTAGATGCGAACGCCTGACAACGGGAAACAACAAAACGCATCGCAAGATTGAGCGTGCGAAGGAAGCAGTTCAAAAATATGAAAAACAAAAACAAAAACAAACAAAAAATAAAGAAAGAAGAAGTAATCACTAGAAGGACGATCAAGAAGAAACAATCAAACAGCGACACCTGCCACCATGAGAAGAGATGCGAGTTCACTGAAAAGGAAGAAGCACATAGACATTCATTACACAAAACAACACGGATTTCCCTATTGTAAGGTTTCCGTGTTTGTGCCTGGGTGAGAACTCACACCATTACGTCTACGACAGGCTTTGAACCCTGGTGCTGGCTCCAATCAAATAGCACGTTCAGAAAACCGAGCTCGAGCGGAATAGCTGACGCCACACCAACACCAATCCCAATCATCACCCCTTCAAAGTCGTAGTGCAGGGAGACACCAAGAATTGTCCCGAGCGGCACCGCTAAACCCCACATGGAGATGCAGATGATGAAGAGCAACACCTTATTTTCTCCAATCCCACGGAAGGACCCTTCCAGGCAGTAGAAGATGGTGTCGAAGAAGAAGGCCACGGCAATGACCGGCGCGGCCTCCCGCCCGCGTGCGGTCACATCTGCGTTGTATTGCATGAGTGCGTAAATTGGCCCCCCAAACAGACCGATCAACAACGCAGACGGTACAGCTGTGAAGACGGAGAGCACCAACACAGCAATTGAATACTTGTGTGCCAGCAGGCCTTTGCGTGCGCCGATGGCATTCCCCACGCGGATCGCCCCTGCAGATGCCACTCCGTAGCCCAGCGCGAAGAGCACGTTGTACAAGGACATCGCCACACCCCACAAGGCCGAGCACATGGGCCCGATGTGAGCACACACAATGGAGAGCACCTCGAACGACCATGAATCTGCACAGAAGCCCGCAAGCACGGGCAGACCGACACAAATGAAGTGCGTCAGGGCGGGTGTATTAGTGAGGAGCGCAGACAAGTGTTGCTTGGCGGTGCGGCCCTGGAAACAGCTGCGGAGGCCGGCGTGCGAGGCGACGTAGTACAGTACAATCGACAGCTCCACGCATCGACTCAAGCTCATCGCGAGAATAATACCTCCGAGAGTACCATTGCGTCCAAAGGCGAACAGAAAAATAGGCAGACTGACGGCACTGACCGCCGTCGTGATAACGCTCATTTGCGTCACACGCTGCGACTGTGCAAATTTTAGGAAATTATTGGTGAAGAGCATCGGCACAATGATGAAGACGGACATGCGCAGAAAGAAGGCGGTATCCTGCACAAGGTCCTTGTGAATAATCAACGCCAGCACGGGCGCGCTGAAGGTGTAGAGGATCGCCATGGGAATGTAAATGACGAACGTACACAGGAGACTTCGCATCAGAATGGCCGCGATCTCAGGGCTGTGCTTGCGTCTCCCGTGCTCCTGCGTCGCGAGCGTGTCGAGGGCAGCACAGAAGCCCGAGCCAATGCTCAGGGCAGTCAAATTCGTAAAGGCCAGACCTGTCGTGGCGGCTGCGAAGAGGGTGGTCGGGAGAAAATGACCCATGAAAATCGTGGAGATGAAGCCCATGCTACCACGCAGCAACTGCGACAACGCGACCGGTGCGGCGAGTCGGCAGAGGAGGAGAAAGATGTACAGCAGCCCGGTGGTCTCGGAGACGTCATCAGAGGAGGGCTTGCTGCCTCTTCCTGTCGGTGAGGCGGGTGCGGTGTTGGCACCTACCGCGATAACAGAGCCATCCGTGTTGTACAGCGCAACACCGCTCGTTTTTTTTTGCCTCTGTATGTCAGTATCCAAAAAGGTGAGGGCACGGAGGTCAGGGTAGTGGCCCCCAGCCATCGGCACCGGCGCGATGGAGCCGATCGTCGAGACGCCGTCCTCCTCTTCTTCCTCTTCATGCTCCACGTGGCTCGGTGTCGTGTTCTCATCTGCTGCATGAGCTGCCAGTTCAGCACCTGCGGCCTCGCCGCCCGCCGTGGAAGGGACGAGAATGGGAAGCGGTGGTGGTGGTGGCGGGCGTACGTCTCGGCGAGGAGGTTCCCCCGCTCTGCCCGGTGCTGAGGGTGGCGCGGCAGCCACGTCGCCAAAGTAGTCGTTAAGGAATTGCATCGTGGGCTGGTAAAGCTCTGGGGTGGTCTCAGTGCTGGGCGTCACATCTTGAGCCGGTGTCTTTGACGAGCAAGCACGGAAAAAGTTCATCGTACAAATACTAATAATAATCAAAAAAAAAAAAAGAAAGCTGAGATCTCGTATTTGTAATTCTTGAATATGATTGTTGTTTGCCAAATATTACTGCTCAAAGTGTCGGTATTGGCTACCACTCGCACAGTTTGAGACTTCTTTGTCTCCTTCAAAAAACACAACAACAACAACAAAAGTAACAGAAATAGTGCATTGAGTAGAAAAAGGAAGTATGTGTGTGTGTGTGTGCGGGCGTGGAAGGAAGGGAATCATGAGAGTGCGATAATGAGCATCTGTACGCCTTGTGCAGGCAGCGCGCACGCGCGACAGAAAGACACGCCAGAAATAATTCAAGTAGAACAGTAACAAGTCCAAGAGCTCACCACTTTTGTTCGTATTCCTTTTCGCATGTATTGCTTGCTTTTACTTTGGCAAATTAGTGTGGCGAAGCGTTTCTATCGCAATCAATGAAAAAAAAAAAAGAACAGACAAGAGAGTTCAACGCCACAACTCAACCTTTGGCCGTGTTACTCATCGTCCTCAGGCAGGAGAAATGCAGCCTTATCTGCTTCGCTCAGGAAACTCTTGACGAGTCGTGGCGGCTCGTCACAGGCGGACTCTCCCGCCAGCGCCTTGACGAGTATCAGGAGCTGGTCAAACTGACCAGGGGCCCCTTCGCCATTATCTTGATCCGTACACGCGTCAGGGATAACCACACCGGCCGCGCTCAGCTGATCCAGCTCGCGGACACAACGCACACACACGCCTTCTGCCACAGCATATACCTGCACAGCTGCACTGTGGACCTGCCCGTCGTCCATGCCCGTCTTCAGGTTCGTGGTGCTGGCCACATTATTGGGACACCCGCACACGAGGCAGAGACGCACATGCGAACCACCCTCCGCACCGAGCGTGGCGGAGGAGGAGGAGGCCACCATGGTGACAGGAGGCGATGTAGCCAAACACGCATCGCGGTAGTACTGTGCTGGCCGGCCCCCCATAGATTTGTTTTTGCTTTTTTTGCTCGTCGCACGCGGCGTCTGCTCGGCATCGGTGGGGCACACATCGGGCCGCGGCTTCTTGACTGGAGGGTCTATCACGGGCGGCTCGGCGGCGTCACGCGTGGCGAGTTCACGCAGTTCTCCTCGAGCGATCGTTTCGACTATGGGGTCGGAAGACTCCATCTTGCTTGTCATTGTCAGCACGTTGAAGAGAGCAGTACGGTAGTGGGTGTGCAGCTGAAGCACGAACGACTCAAGCGTGCGGTGCATGGAGCGGAGCGAGGTACAGGTCGACAAACTTGGACTGTAACTGCTTTGAATGTGATGCAGACGGCCGTAGAGAACAGCCTCACGGGGCAGCACGTTGCGCAGCGGTCGCAGGTGTACGACGCCGTACGCACCGAGAGCACGATGACCAGCCTTGTGAATAAGACCGTCTCCCGTTTCACCCTTCACGATGCACTGCAGCGCCGCAACAGCACACCGCACTGCATTCTCAGCCGTTAACAGGTGACACCAACGGGATTTTTTGGGCTGTGTGTGCATGCGGGGCTCACGTGGAGACGGCGAAGACGAGTGGCCGCTGGCACTGACCGCGGCTTGCGGCAAGGCCGACACGGCCGAATCCTCACGCATGTAGAAGAGACGACACAGATGGGCGGCGATGCGGTACATGACGCTGCGTTTCACAGAGTCGTAGAGCTCCTCGCGGTCGGTCAGGCTGAGCTTGGCGTGATGCAGGTAGGCCCGCAGGGTGGCCAGCGCGGCAGGCGTGAGGAGATCTGAATAACGGAACACGGGCAGTTCTTCTGGCGTGAAGAGAGGCACATCTGCCCAACACCACGTCGTCGGTTGCTGCGTGTACAGTGCTTCAAGGCGCTGGAACTGATTTAGCATCGTCTGACGGAAGGCCTCCGCAGGCGCGGTCTCACCAGATTGACTGGGCGGAGGAAGTACCAGCTCGCGCTCATCGAGGTGAAATGGCAACAGGATGAACCGCACGTAGCCCGCACCTTGGCGCATGGCATTCTGCGCACGCAACAGCCCCAGTTGGTGAAGCAGCAGGAGTGAGTTTGGTCCACCACTCACCCCGACTGCAACTGGCAAGTCACATGGCAACAGGCAGTTTGAGAAGAGCTGATCACGTATGCTGCGGGTGAGAAATTCGGTGAAGCACTCTGCACAATAGAGCTTGCTGAGACTGCCATCGCGGTTGACTACCACACCATCTGCTTGGCGACATTTGAAGCACACCGCGACCATTGTCAGCTCTATGTGAAAGAGAGAGAGAGAGAGAAAAGAAGAAAAAAGAGAAAAAAAAAAGAAAACAACCGGAGGATGTCGCACTGTCGAGAAATGTGCGCACCGCAGCTGTAAGCACACAGCCAGGATGAAAACAGAGAAGTGCAATAACAAACGGATACGAGAGAGAGAGATTGTGTGGGAGGCAGTTATGCGCTGGGGAGCATGAGAACGCACTCAATGCTAGATTTCTGCCCAACAAAGAACGCGCACATGTACATACATGTGCATGTGACTATGAACGGACGCAATATGGTGGCGTGGGGAGAGGAGGAGCCAGAGCTTGCCGGTGAACAGCAGAGACTAGGCAATCCAAAGAAGGAAAAACAAAGTGCATAGCCTCGATGTGTAGAAAGATTCGATTTCTCTCATTTTTGTTGTTGTTGTTATTGACGCTACAGAAGGGAGTGAGCTCTCTTCTGAAGGGAGTCTAGAAGAACACAAGGGAGTGCAGCAAGGTGAAGTACAAAAAAAGAAAAGAAAGAAAGAAACAAAGAAAAGAAAAAGATTCGTCGTGCTTTTGGCTTCAAGTGAGGAAAGAACGAGTGAGAAGGAGGCGATTGCGAAGCGGAGAACTAGATGCAGATGGAGAGAGAGCGAACAAACAAAACATAGTCATTAATAAGCTAGATCGACCAACACACTCACAACAAAAAGTTGAACTTTGGATTTTTGCATCTTCGCTTCCATCTTTCTTTCTCTTTTGCTTTGTTCTGCTTATTCCGCCTTCCCTCCTTGTCGTGTTATTCGTAGCGCTCACGCGCCTGCCATATCGATCCGTGTGCACCATGGAAATCTCTGAAGGACGTCAATAAAAGAAAAGAACTCAGGAAAATGAGGTGAAGTGTTCTACGCTCTAAAAGAAAAAAAAGGAAAGAAAACGTAAAGATAGATTTGTTGGCTTGATGAAACCAAATACAAGTCGAAAGAAAAAAAAACCAAACAACATCAACAGCGTTGATACATCCCTACACCAATCAGAAACGCACAACAGCGACATAAGCTACAGACGCACTGTTGTTCGCTTGCTGCGACGACGAGGTTTGCTTGAGCACGCGGACGATGCCGTACGTGTGCCAGTGGCGCTTGGTGTTGCCGAGAGGACCGACGAGGAAGACGGTGCCTCTGGCTTGCTGGGTACTGTGGTGCCCGTAGAGAGTGATGTCATGGCAGATTTATTTGTGTCTGCAGGCCGACTTGCACCGCTGTGCTCGGTCTCGTCTTCTGCAGCACACTTTGTGCGTCGGGGGGCACGACCCTGTTTCTTGTTCTTAAACGACGCCCTCGCAGTCTGGCGCAGGGCAGCCACAGGGTGCACGACCTCAGCTAGAAGATCACGCCCACTCAGCTTCAGGGAGCGACTGCTGACCTCTGCCGCGTCCATCTCCATCAGCGCGGAAAGCGCGCGATCGAGAAACTTCCAATCCGTAGAGCACACTTTGTACGACAGCGCCGCCTGCCGCGCTTCCCAAGGGAGGCGCGTGTGTTGCCGCTGAGCCAAACGATCCGCTGCAGAAGGCACGGGAACGACAGCCGCTATTTCCTCCCCTTCTTCATCTCCGTAGAGCGTGAGGGAGGACACCGTTGTCAGCCCACGTTCACCAGAAGAAGGCGTCCGCGTCGACGCACGCGATCGACGCGTCGTGGAAGACGAGGATGAGGAGGAGGAGAGAGAGGAGGTGGCCTGGCGTGTCGTCCATGTCGCTCCTGACAATGTCCCCACGAGAGGTCCCAACGCAAATCGTCTCATAAGCGT
Source organism: Wallacemonas sp. 195SL (assembly GCA_030849605.1). Taxonomy (NCBI): domain Eukaryota; phylum Euglenozoa; class Kinetoplastea; order Trypanosomatida; family Trypanosomatidae; genus Wallacemonas; species Wallacemonas sp. 195SL. The sequence goes on along the minus strand of JASANS010002458.1, from coordinate 101,874 downwards.
TCGACGGTTATGACGTGTCCAAATGGAACAAGTGCTTCCTTGTTTTTTTTTTCTTTCCCGCGTGGTGTGATGTGCTGCAGATGAATTGAATGCGTGACAATAAAGAAAAAGGTCAGCTCCCACAATGCGAAGAAAGGCGGGGAAAAAACAAACAAACTAAAAAAAAAAAAAGAGACGAAAGGGAACAAAGAACTATACAAGTGAATAAAGGAATGGATGCAAAAAAAAAAAGTCAAAAATGTGAGCGATAACAGACGCTGATATGCGCGCACACACACACTCGGCTACACGCAGAAAGATCAAATAAAACGAACGAGAGAGAGAGAGAGGAGGAGGAGGAAGACGTGTTTGGACAATGCAGAAAGTGAGGGGGGGGGGCGTATGCAGAGACAAAAATGAGAAGCCCACTCTTCGCGAGCACTTGTACCACAGGGAGAAGACACAGCTTTACATCCGCGGCGCTTGCGTAGCAATCTGAGAATGACGCAGAACATACAGGAGAGAAAGGGAAAGCGAATTCGATAATGGAGATGCAGATGTACTCGATCGTGCCCCCTCAAATGACGTTTTCTTTCATTTTTTGAATGCACTGGCGCGGCGAGTACTTGAATGAACGCATCAGGTTCGCCCTTTTTTGATGATTCCGCTAAATCCTTTTTTTTATAGACCGTGTGAAGACAAAGAGAGTGAGAAAACAAAAACAAAACGCGCAGAGAACGGAAGAATGAACAATGATTGAGCAAAGTGTGTGTGTGTGTGTGGGAAAAAAACCAGTGGAGACGCGACCACACCAGTTGTGTCTAAGAAAGAAAAAAACGAAAAAGACAAAAGAAAAATGATGAAGTAAAACAACGACACGCTCTGCCAAGTGCGGCTCTCCAATACTGAGGCAAACAACAACAACTAAGGGAAAGACAACAGAAAAAAGCACCATACAAAAACACGTGCTAGTAATCAATGAAACGACATGGTCAATCGGCAAAAACAACAAGAATCAGAAAAGAAAAAAGTTCAAATATTGTATCTAGAGCATTGAACACATGAAAGGGAACAATTCAAATAAGAAAGCAAAAGTCTATTTGCTTTTTTTTTCTCGAGACGAATCCGTCACAGCGACGACGCCAACACCAAAAAAAAAAAAAGAAAGAAAGAAAAAAAAAAAGACAGCGTTCGTGTGTGTGTGTGTGTGCCTTGATTAAATTGCATCCAGCTCTTCACACACACCAAGATGGAGGCGCAGACCGAGCAGTTCGTAGGTCAGTTTCTCACTTAAGTCGACGAGGAAGTTCTTGGGATACACCATCATGAACTCCGACCCAGACAGAGTGGTCTTCTCGGTTTCGACCGCAGATCGCTTGCTGGCTTTTTCTCCTCTTGTTGCTTTGCTGCTGTTCGCGCCGGTACTCTCCAAGTACCGTGAGACGAGAAGAGAAAGTTTGTGCTGCCGTTGCTTAATGTACTGCTCGTGCTCGTAGTCGCAGAGTGATCGGCGGTCTGCGGAGGCGCCAGAGCCACGACTCGGCGTCACGAAGGTGGACCCCGCCGCGCGTCCTTGTTGTTGTTGAGGTTGCTGCTGCTGCTGCTTGACGGTCTGAAGAACCGCCGCAGGGATGGCGACGAGTTTCACCGGCATCACCTGCTGCTCCTTCTTGGCCTCTTCTGCGTCCTGCTGCTTCTCGGCTGGGGTGAGCTGCTTCTGGTGCCGCGCAGGACCTCCGCCGAGCACGTTGTTCGCGAACCCGCTGCCCCCGACCCGTGTAGACTCCGCGAGGCGATCATGCATGAGGGAGGTGCCACTGACAGAGGCGTGCAACATGTGCAATTCATCCGTCCCCGGTGTGTCGGAGAAACGCCGCTTGCCGTCTGCCACGTCGTGAGTCTTGAGAGCGGGGTGAGCGGGTGAGGTGCCGCTCGACTCCCCAGCCGACATCACGCCCTTGTCGGAGCCTTCGTCAGCGCCAACCGAGGACACAGTCTTGCCTGCGTCATCGGTGCGGCGACTGAGGAACTGTGCGGCGGCGGCAGCCGCGCCGTTGAGGGCCGTGACAGAGCTCTGCATGAGGCTCGTCGTGACCTCCATGGACTGCTGCGGCGACAGAGGGCTGAACACGTTGCTGACCTTGGGCTCCGCCTCGGGGCGCTGTTCGTAAATCCATCTCGCAAGACGGTGGAGAAGACAGAGCTGCTCGAATCGCAACACCTCGAAGTGTTGAAATCCAGTCAGATACACATCGACGGGCTGCTGCAAGACGCCAGCCACTGGCGAGGACGATGTCCCGCCCGTACCGACACCACCACCGCCTCCGTTCGCCACAAGCCAGCTGTGACTATCTGCACCTTTGCGGTGCGCCCCGCCTTCGCAGAAGAGCGCGACGTTGGGATTGCCCTCCAGGAACGCCTCGCGCTGCGTCTGCACGATGCGACGTGGCTCCGTCAGTTGATCGGTCGTGAGGGCCCATCCCGGCACCTGCTTCATCACCACACTCGCATCTGGGCCGTCCGCACGCCACTGGAAGACCTCCTTGAACACAAAGAAGAGACCTGCGCCGACGAGAAAGGAGGGCACCTCGTCCAGAGACGTCACCGTGGGGAAGCATTGGTATAAAAAGTCCTCCACGAACTCGTAGGTTTCCCGACAGTGCCGGTCGAGGTCAGGGTCGTTGGGGTCCATGGAGCGCTTGGGGTTGAAGATCTGACCGACGAAGCTGAGGTCCTTGCTGGCCTCACGCAGCCACTCACGCTCGCTGTGCACGGCGTAGCAGGCAAGAATCATGCGGTTGCGCTGATCCACGCGCTCGAGTCGCTGTGCCTGCTCATCGCGAGAGCGCAGCTGCCTCTGCTTGGCGTCATCGTGCGGCGTGTGGCTGAAGATCAGCTTCCACGCGTACATGGCCGCGGCGGAGAAGATGCGGCGCACGAGGTTGTGCGAGGAGCCCCACACCTCGAAAGGTCGGGGAAAGGGCTTCACCACGGGCACATCGTGCCGCAACTCGTCCACGTCCACATAGCTGTCATAGCGCACAGAGCGAGGCACGTGCAGCAGAGGCGGCGCTGAACTTGAGCGGGCATCGACGTCTTGCGGGGGTGGCGTTGACACGCGAGAGCGAGGCGGCTTCCCGCCAGCCCGTGTCGCGGCCGCCGTCGTCGGCTCCACGCCACGCTTCACACTGTCACTCACACGGCTCTGCGCTGCCGCCGCCAGCTCGGCGTAGTACAAGATGTACGGTCGCAGGCACGAGAAGGGGACACGAAACACGCCATCGTGGCGGTCCTTCTCCGTCTGCTCAGGGCTCGCACACGCGATGCTGCCACAACGCTTCGTACTGTCTGCGACTAGATCGGCGTCATCACGGTCTGGCGTCTGACTGGCACGCTCGGGTGAGATGGAGGCCTCACCGCGTCGAATGTCCTCGTGTGGCTTCGCGTAGGCCATGGGCGGCCGCATCGGGTAAGACTCTATCGCCGCACGCACCGTGTAGAGCAAAGCCTTCGGCGCCAGCAGCAGGCGGTGCAACACCGCCACTTCAAAGCTGTCCCCGTCTCGGTTGTAGTTGGCGATCATGCTTGTGGAGATGCCGTTGTCGGCGAGGGCGAGCTCGGGCACAATCGCGATAAGAGGCGACAGGGATGCACGACTCTCACTCGCAGCAGAGGTGGGGTGTGTCGAGGCAGAGGAGGCAGCTTGCCGAGCCGTGGCACTGTCGCCTCGTCGCATAACCTCGCGCTGCTCCTTTGCGAGCTGCAAGCGCTCGCGAGAGGTGAGGGCCTTGCCCGCACTGGCCTTGGCCGCTGCCGAGTTGGCCTTCGCATCTTGCACGGCTGCGGCCGCGGTGTTGGCCATCGCCTGCAGTTGCACTTCCCGCTTGTGCGCCGCAACAGCCCGGCGCGTGCGTTGACGCTGCACGAGAGACCACAGGAACTGGCCAACGCGCTGCTCGCTGACGCGACGTTGCTGCGCGAGGGCTTCGCTTTCTTCCTCCTTGCGGTGCTGTGCCAGTCGCGTGGCGAGCTGCTTGCGTGCCCTGAAGCGACGGAAGTAAGCCATGATGAGCCTCACTGCCACAACGCTCTTCTCATTTGGTGGAGCAACTTGCAGGATGGATTGCGAACGTCCACGCATCTCTCGCGCCGCCGCGGTGCGCACCTTCCGCAGTCTCTCCGCTGAGGGAGGCTCGCTCGTGCCGGCGGTCGTGGTCGTTGTCGTGGCGGTGACAGAGACGGGATTGGCCAGCGTGTGAGAGAGCTCATCCGTGACGAGGGTGCTCTCTTGTGTGTCGTTTCCAGAGATACTCGCAATGTTCGGTGACTCCCCGCCGCCGACCATCATCGCTGGAAGATCCACAGGAGAGCACACAATGCTGTTCGTGCCCGCGCTGTCGATGCCGTGGAGAGGGCGATGTGGCAGGGCTTGCTGGGAAATGAAAGGACTACTCGCGTTGCCCAAAAGTATGCTTGACGGCACCGCGCCACCTTCGTACGCCATCGTCGCCGATCGCAAGCTCGCGTTCGGAGGAGGGCTAGACACGGTGTACTGCTCGCCCGTCGTGCCCTGCAGCACCTTTGCGATGTCCCCACGCTGCGGCGCAGTTTCTGAACTCGCGCGAGGCGGCACCACGTCGTTGGCGGCTCTGTCAAACGTGGCGAGCGCAGCCGTGAAGGCATCAGCCGTGAATGGGCGGACATCTTTCTCTAACTTTTCCGGCGACGGTGCGGCTGTGGCGGTGGGTGCGTCATGTGAGCCGGTGCTGGAGTCGCTCGGCTTGCGGTGTGGGCTGCTGAAGCCTGAGGAGGACCCTGATCGTCTCGCCAACGCACTCACGGCTTCCCAGATGGTCTTGGCTTCATCGAGGTCGTCGCGGGAGGGCAGGGCGAAGCGGGCTGAGCCGAAGGTCCCGGTGGACTTGAGCGCGGTCGTACCTGCCAGACCACTCGCGGAGGAGGGCTCAATGGCGGTGCTGGCGGCTTCACGGGCCTTTGCAATCTCGTTCTCGCCAAACTCGGCCGAGGTGCGGAGAGAGCTTCGAAGGGGCAGAGCATTTGTGGCATTGGTGCTGCTACTGACACTCCCGCCTGTGGCCGCACGAGCGCCGCCGGCCTTGACTGAGCCCGATCGCTTCACCCCTGACGCCGCGCCGCCACGCCGCTTCCCGGCGCCCGCACTGGCAGATCGGCTCCGACCCGCTCCGACGGCCTTGGTCGCACGATCACCTCGACCTCCAGCACCACCTTGGTGCGCTGTGGGCGTCTGCGAGGCCGCGCTAGAGAGGCTCTCCGCACTGGCACGGCGGCTGAAGGCACCACCACCGCCACTCACCGGCTCTCCGCAGCTGACGACGAGCAGAACAGTTCCGTTCTGGCCCACGCCGCCGCCGCCACCGCCACCGCTGCCGCTGCCTGGCTTGAGTTCGCTGCTGGAGAGCTGCGAGGTGTACTCCCGGCTGCTCGTGTTTGGTGTGGCGCCGACGCGGACGGAATCACTGTGCACCGAGCTGCGCCGCGACGCGCGCTGAAAAGACGATGACAACGACGGCGCTGGCACACAGACACGCACCACGGGAGCGAAGCTAGCTTGACGCACAGGCTTACCCGCGCCACGACCAGTTCGCTGACGACCAGAGAGAGCGGTTGAGGTGTTAGTGTTATGCGCACTCTGCCGCCGCGCACCGATTGGCGAAGGGCTCGAGAGGGACATCTCAGGGCTCGCGTGAGCGCCACCGCGAGGGGTGTGCATGGGATGGGGCCCGCTTCTGTGACTGAGCGTCAGCGCTCCACCGCTCTCTCCACTGCGGACGCGCAAATGGGGGGAGTGACTTGGGTGCGCGTTGGGGGAGTAGAGCAGCGGGGTCTTGAACATGCTGCTATCCTGGACCGAGACGCACGGCTTGGCGGCGAGGGCGGCCTCGACTTCGCTCCGGATTGTCTCCAGCAGCTGCGCCGCCTTGACCTCCTCCTTCGCCAGACGCTTCACAAAGCCTTGCGGCACGCTCAACGCCTCTTTCGAAGCCTCCACGCCCGAGCCGATGGAAGACGAGCTCGCCTGCTGTGAGGCATGATGGGTATCCTCCTTGGCAGGTACTGTGCCGAGAGGACGGCGCATCTCCTTCGAGAACCCCCCCAACGTCACAAGCAGCATCGTCGCGCGTTCCTGCAAGCGAGCCAGATCAGAGGTCATGCGAGAGGCGAGCTGGGTGAGCGCGGAGACGTCCTCGTGGGCTCTCCCGCCAGCTCCAGCAGGCACACTGAGCGATGCGGCCGATGGAGAGTTGATATTCGAATGACCTCCATGACGATGCGAGCCGCTGTTTAGGGCGGTGCCGGGCGCGGGTGAGGTGCTGCCGCCACCACGCCCACTCTTAGTCGCACCATGACGCCCCCCAGCGCTGGCAGCGGCGACGGTGGCCTCGTGTGCGGCGAGGAGGGCCTTCGCCTCCACCTCCGTCGATGGTAGCGCGTCACAGGCGCGGGTGAAGTCAGTAAACGCCTCTGTCAAGTCCTTGCGGTAGCGCTCGATCGTGCCAATCTTCATCAGACAAGGGTAGAGGTGCGCTTTGCAGTAGAGACGCACCTCTTCTTCCACCGTGGCTGGCCCTGCAAGGGCGGCTTTACTAGCACGTGTGAGAGGGGGGCGCTGACCACCGCCAGGAGCTAACGTGCTGGTGCTCGGAGCCGCGGGTGGGGTGCGTCCGCCGCCGACGCCGCTGCTGCTGCTTCGCTTCGTGGACCTCGCTCCCGCACCAGGCGACTTCACACGTCGAGAGGCACCGGCAGCGGTAGCAGATTTGCCTTCGTCAGACACCGCGGCCTCCTTCCGTGCCTTGCGCATGCCGCCAGCCGCACCTGCGTTGCCGTCCTTGACGGCATCCTCCAGTGCGCTTACCCATTCCGCTGAGGGCTCCTCACCAACCTCGGCGCACAACTTGAGATAAAAATCCAAGGTCTCCGAGGCGCTGGACGGCATCTGACTTGCGCCGGCCGGCACGTTCGGCAAGGCTGCGAGACGACGTCCAGATCCCAGACGAGGCTCGGCTTTCCTCTTCTCCGCCATGTACGAGCCGCGACCATCACGTCCTTCGTCCTCCGCGTCACGCGCGCTGTGCTCAATCGCCGCATGATTGGCGGTGGTGGAGCCTCGTGCGGGGACCACATCCGCGTCAAACCACTCGTCCACGCCCTCGGCCGCCAACGCGTGCTCCGTTGGTGAGCTCGCCTTGGTCAGGGCTGTGGTGTTCGGCAGAGGGCGGCGCCTGTTGGCTCGCACGGGTCGCGACGGCGCGGGTGACGGTGCAGCACGGCGCACGTACTTGAGTGGCTTGGCCTCTCTCGAGGCACGCGTGGCAGGCTTCATGCCCTGAGCCAACGTCGCTGTCACCGCCGCTGCCGAGGCGGACGCCGCCGTCGCTGAGCTAGAGGCACCCATTTCGTCAGAGGTGGGTGCGGGGGAGAGAGAGAGGAGCTCAGGCGACATGTAGACAGATCGTGCCAGCGCATCACCTCCTCCGCCACCGTAGGGCAGCCCTTTGGACGGAGGCGCGATGAAGATTTGCTGCGGCGAGCCGAATCCACTTGGTGAGCTGCCACCGTTGTTGTTGTTGCTGTTGTGCGTCGCCGTAGCCCCTGCAGCAGCTGGAGTGATGTTGGCAGCCGCAGCGGCAGCGTGTCGTGTCCCGTGTGATCCTGCCCCAGGGCGTGCGACGGAGCGCGGGCGTCGCCGAATGTGCGTGCCCGATGGCAGGCCGTGCTGCGGTAGCCGCTGCGCCGCCGTGGGTCGCAGCATGCCCATGTCAGCCGGCAGCAGAGAGGATGAGAGCTCGGCCTTGCTGCTGCTGTGGGGCTCTTCCGTGTCGGGCAGCTGCGTCGACGTGGCCATTGCGGTGAAGAGACTGGCAGGGACACTGTTGTTGATGCAGATGCGTGTGTTGGCCACGCCACCTGCCATGTTGGTGCCTGCATGGGCGAAATCTGCCTCGTTCGAGCTCGCCCGCCCACCACCTCCACTCGAGCGCCCCATCGCCTGGTCCTGCGTGTTGCTCTGGCTTCGCGTGAGCTTGTTACGATTCTTCAAGGGAAAATCAGCCGCCTGAAGCGCTTGGAATGTAAGCGGAGCGTTCGCTGGTGAGGCAAACGCATTGTTTCTCTTCTTCATTGCGTGCTATGTGTATATAGAATTGTTCGTGTTTTCTGCTTCACACCTTCCACCTCCTCTTTCTTCCTTTAAACTTCACACAAACGTGGAAATGTATTGTAAATAACAACAACAGACAGAAAAAAAAATATTGTCTAGGAGGTACTGTGGCCTCTTGTGCTTGTATTTTTTTTTGTGTGTTTCTTTTCTTTTCACTATGTTGGGACCTATTCCACTGGAAACGCTGGTCTGGATGCTACGACACAAATAAAGTAAAGAAGAGTAACAGAAACACACCGAGAGAGTGAGATAGAGTGAGAGAGAGAGTGAGAGAGGCAGGGGAAGTGTGTGCGAGCCTAGCGGATCAAGCGCAAACAATACACAGCGGTGAGCTCATGCTTCTGAGAGGCATTCAGAGATTTCAAGACTGCATCGCACCACGCGGGTTGGTGAATTGTCAACATGCGACCAGAGCGACATTTTTGCCGCTTTTCGTGTCGGTGCTTCAAGTTGAATCAACTCGAGATATTCTTGCAAGTGCGCATACTTTAGTTTTTGTTTTAATCATCTTAGCCTTCTTCCTTCACATGTCCGCGACTAGGTGTTGCAACAACATGAGTCAAGACGACACGAAAAAAAACCGAGATACAATCCAAAAAAGGAAAGAGAGAGAGAGAGAAAAAAAAAAAAGAGGGCTGGCGGGATTGAGGAGACACAGAAAAACCATAGCCAGTCAAGACATGAGACTCAGTTCATGACAGAATAATGAATGAATACACACGCACACTCACTCACAAATCACGGTCGGAGGAAAAAACAAAAACAAAACAAAACACGTAGACACCGGACAAGAGAAAAAAAAACATGTTGACGAAAGTAAGACAATAAACCGTGAAGGCTTCATGAAATCAAAACCAAAACAAGTAAAAAGGGACGATAGCAGAAGTCTCTCTCAAGCAGCGCGAGTAAGTCCTAGTTTTCTTGGTAGAACATAGGACCAACAGGCGGATGCTCCTTGACCCAGTGACGCGCGATGTCCTCCCTCGTCGCAATCCACACCTTCTCCTTTGTGGCAATGTAGTCGAGGAACTTCTTCAACCCCGCCGCACGTGCAGGCTTGCCCGCGACGCGGCAATGCAGCCCGACTGACATCATCTTCGGGCACCCGTCCTGGCCCTCGGCGTAGAGAACGTCGAACTGGTCCTTGAGATATTGGAAGAACTGCTCCGACTCCGTGAAGCCGTTGAGGGCAACGTACTTCATGTCATTCACGTCAAGCGTGTACGGGACAACGAGCTGGTAGCGCGCATCGTCGTGGCTCTTGAGCAGAGGCTGCGTGTAGTAGGGGAGATCATCGGCGTAGCTGTCTGCGTCGTACAGAAAGCCGCCCACCATCGCACACACACGCGCGCTGTTGGGGCTGGTGCGGCCAATATAATGACCGATGGGACGCTTTCCTGTTAGCTTGGTGTGCCTCTCCACGACCTTCTGCAGCATGCTTATCTCCTCCTTGAGGGGCGTGTTCTGGAAATCTAGCCAGCGGTAGCCGTGCGTCGCGATCTCCCAGTTGGACTCTTGCATCGCAGCGACCGCCTCCGGGTTCATCTCCAGCGCCAAGGTGACGCCAAACACAGTGACAGGCATTTTGTGCTGTGCAAAGATGCGATGAAGCCGCCAGAAGCCCGCGCGCGAGCCGTACTCGTACATGCTCTCAATCTGAGCGCACCGGGCACCGGGGATGGGCTGGGTGCCGACCATATCTGACAAGAATTGCTCGGAGGAGGCGTCTCCGTTCAGCACACACCGCTCCGCCCCTTCTTCGTAGTTCACAACAAAGTTGATTGCCACGTTGGCCTGACCTGGCCAGTTCGCGTGGGGTGGGTTGCGACCGTAGCCGATTAAATCCCGCACATAAATTTCATCTTCCATTGTGGCAAACGACAAGCGAAAGAGAAATAGAATAACGTGTGGTTGTGCGTGTGTCTACTGTCTGCCGACAAATAAAGGTGCTCGCTCTTCTGAGTGGGTCAATGTGAGACGCTGTGAATAGTAGTGATTAAAAAAAAAAAAAGAGAAGAGAAGAGAAGAGAAGGCTTGTTGACGAAAACAACAACAACAATTTTTTTCTTTTCTTGTTTTTTTTTTTTGCTTTTCGTGCGTATAAAGTGGCTTGGGTGCTTTCATACCAAGTCAGATACAACGAGTCACAAAACAACACAAATAGATATATGATAAAGACATGTGAGAACAGGGGGGACAGAATGGTTTGAATTGATAGGATGTGTACATGACGCTATCTGATTTGCGCGTACGCAGCTTTCGTGGAGTTTTTCACACTTTTTTTTTTTAAATTATACCCGATGCACACAATTGAACTGGAGTAGGGGCTCGTCTTCACGACCGCAGGCCACATACTCACACAAAATCAAAATTGGTTCCCTGCGTGGTTCGTCAGCGTGAGTGTGCGTGTTCGCTCCACGTGACAATGAATGCTTTTATGAAATTTTCTTCTGTTGTTTTATTTTTCATTTTTTTTTCAAACACACGTTCTCTTGCGGAGATAAACCTGTGCTTTGCACTTACACAGACACCTTAGAGAAGAAACCCCGGCTCGTTCTCCGCCCGCATCGAGAACAAAGAGCCGCGCAGTTCATCGAGCTTTTCCTTTTGCTCGGGGCTGAGCAGCCGCTTCTCATCGTCGGAAAGGTCCCGTGCTGTGATGCCTGAAGCGAGTTGCAGCACATACTGATACCAACCCTCGTAAAAGATGACCGCCGTGACTGCGTCGGCATCCATGTGCCGGCGAAATTCTTCGTGAACGAACTTGTTGCCAAACAAGCGCTGCTGCGGCGTGAGCAAGTAGCGCAGCATGTAATCGGCTGCGTCAGCCTGTGCATGGTCATCTGCGCTGGTCTGGCACGGCGTACGGGGAGTCGCGGACTTGGCCGCAACACCCAGAAACTTCTCCTCCGCATCGCTCACACCGGTGGCGTGAGCCACCGCCGCAGACGGCCCATCGCTGCGCGACCTTGACATCTCCAATGACACCGCGACCGGCGTGTTGTGGAGACGCAAAATAGTACGGTAGAGCTGCGTCACGCCGCGCTTCCACTCTGGTGTTCGGTAAACGACGTCGTCCCGCATCGTGGAGGGATGATTGAGAGACGCGAGCGAGAGACGGAGATTGAGGTTCGTTGCGATCTCCAAATGATGCATCATATTCGGCGGGGCTGCCGACGACGAGGACGACGAAGAGGAGGAGGAGGAAGAGGAGGACGAGTCAGGCGACACACCGGGTTGCGAATGTGCTTGTTGCGGCGGCTGGGCAGTGCGGCGTTGTCGGGCCTTGGCTTCCGCAGAGAACGGCCCGTAACCCGCTGTGCTTTGCGAACAACGGAGACACCGGACAACACGCAACATGTTATCTTTCACTGTCAAAACACAAACAAACAAAACAGCCCAAAAACAACAACAGAGAAAAAAAAAAAGAAGAAGAGTATTGGTGAGCGTGAGAGAGAAAAATGAAGAGACGGAGTATGGGCAGTCTGTGATGTTGTTCTTTTGACGACATGTAACGTCACCTGCCAATCCCAAACAGCTGCCAGCACGGAAGCAGGGAATCATGAGAGGACGAATGCAGCTACGAACATCTTTCTGTGTGAACAGAGACGATTCAACACGCCTATATGCGTGAAAGGAGGCAGCATTAACAGCTCTACAACATCACGCTGTAGAGATCAAGTGAATGTATCAGTAACATCACAATCCACACGAGACGTCAACAAAAATGAAAAGTTTTTTTTTTGCTTTGTTTTGTTTTGGGTTGGCTGCAAGTTATTGCTCTTTGCCCCCCTTTTGTTTCGTAGCTGTATTGTTCGTATCCGTTGCAACCAAAGAGAAATCATGAAAAAAAAAAAAAAAAGAGAGGCATACATAACATATGCGTATCGTACATCATAGATGTGGTGTGGGTGCGTGCCAGTGATGCACTTGCCAACAACACCAAACGAGATCGAGAGCGAGCGAATGATTCAATGATGCGCGTGTTCATGCGAATAGTGCTCTGCGTCGATGTGCAACGTCTCGTTCTTGGTCACCCCCCCCTCCTCCCCGCCCCTTGCAGCGACGAGCCTCACGGCGTGTCTGCTGCCGCGCTGGGACGCGCACCGGGGTTCGTGCGAACAGCCACGGAAGTATTCCCTCCCCGCTTCTGCGCCGCCTGCACCTGCGCCTCGCTGAGCAACGTCAGCCGGTTCGTCACAAGCGGTGGCGCATAGCCTTCGTTGATATCCACCTGCCTGTCTCGCCAGATTCTGTACACCTCCTTCGCATTCTCAGACCGCTCTCGCTCGAGCTGCGCCTTTGTCTTGGCCAAATCCCGTCTCTGCGCGGCGAGCATGTTGATGAGACGGTGAGCGGGAAGCGTGGTTGTGCGGGGGTCAAGGTTACCCTCGGCGAGGGCCGCCATGGATCGCTCAGCGTAGGCGTTCTGCAGATACGTGTTCCACATCAGCCTCGCATTGACACGCGCCATTTGCCGCATGAGCTGATGCTCGCGCTCGTAGAGACGGCGTACCTCAAAGAGAACATCTGTGCTGGTCGTGGCACTACGCAGCAAGGCGCTGCACAACTCCTTCAGGGCACGCCCATAGGTGGGGCGGGTGGCGTCCGGCAAGGCCACCGACCGCATCACGAACCAATGCAGTGTGAGGTAAAGCTCACTGAGTGCATCCAGTGAGGGGCGAAGGCGAATGACCTCCGCCGGGCCGTAGCGGACTTGGACGAGATGGGCAAGAGGGTCGATGGTGTTGCGCAGCTTCACTGGCCATGGGTGGTAGCCATGGGTGTACTCGCTGGAGAGCATGGGGATAAAGAGGGCGGTGGCGGACTCGATGAGGTCCGTGGAGGCATCAAGCGTGTTCTGAAGCACCACGTTCTCCTGCACAATCTGGTCCATCATACGTGCTCGGTTCGCCAAGCTCTTCACCGTCGCCTCCATCATGACGCGGAAGCTCTGCAGTTCCTCCATGAGCGCGTACTTGACCTGGCGGAAGTCAGCGCGCACCGCCTTGACGTGCTCGGTGAGCTGCTTGTGAATGTACTCAATGTCGGTCAGGTGCTGAAGACGCTCAATTTCCCGGTCCTTCATGGCGAGCTCGTAGGAGTGCTTGATCTTCAAGGACAGAATCGTTTCTTTGAGTTGGCGCTGACGCTCATCGAGTTCTGCTCGCAGTTGCTCCTGCTCATGACGCGGATTCGGCTTCAGCGCGTGCTGAGCGGCCTCCGGCGTCATGCGCTTAATCACGTCGGACGGCACCGCAAGCGTTTCGTCGTTCTCCACGCCGAGAAGCACCAGGTCCAGCAGACTTTGAATTCCCGTGACGTCATTATCCAAGGTCGTTGCGTATTGATTGTTGTTGGCGTGTGCCGTAGCAGCAGCAGAGGCTGCTGCTGAGGACGGCCCCGATGACAATGGCGGAGCGAGAGGGGCATTGAGAGCTGCTGTGGGGGGCGTCAAGGAATCATGCCGCACCGAAGAGAAGACCGAGCGCCGGGCACCAAGAGACATGGACGCGGCCAGCGTGATGGAGCTGCCTGGGTGCCCGTGTGCCGGCCCGGCATTCACGCCACCATTGCCGCTCGTCGTCGTTGCCGCCGCGGCCGCCATGGCGGTGCTGGCCTCCTTGAGCGCCGTCTGCAGTTGCCGTTCACGTTGGCTTGCAAAGCTGAGTTGTGAGCGCAGCGTGTTGCACTCGCGCAAAAGTGTTCGGCGAAGATACTGAACAATATGACGTTTCTGATCGGCGTAGCTGCTCTCCTCAAGAAGCTGGTTACGCAGTTCTTCCTGGTGCTGGCGACCTTCCGCGAGCTTCACTTCAAGCGCGCGGACGTGGGCCTGCAGGGCCTCGTACTCGCCCAGCGCCACGGTGGTGAGGCCACTCTCGTCCGTCAGCGTCCCCACATCGACGCGCTGTGTGGCGCGGCGTGTCGGTGAGCTGTAGTTCACAAACGCGCGTTGCTGCTGCGCCAAGGCACGTGCTCGTCGCGAGCTCGAAGTGCCGACTGACACACCGCTCTGCTCATCACCATCGTCTCCGGTGTCACGTGGTCGCGCTGTGCTTCGGCGTGTGCCCACCACACCATCGCTCCCGTGCGGTACATCACTTCGACCCACCTCCATCGCGCCTGTCTCCGCATTGACGAGCATGTACGGCTCACGCTTCCCCGTGCCGGTCGAGGTATGCGAGACGAATGAGGCAGTGTCCTCGTCGTACGCAGATGACGTACGGGCTTGGGTCTGGGAGAGCTGCTCGAGATGGCCACCATTGTCGTCGTGCGAGTCTTCAGAAGGCAGGAGAGCACCCGCCTCCTCGGGCTGATCGCGTCGCTGCTTGTCAAGTAAACGCACGCTCTGGCAGTACGTCTCCGGCAGCGACATGCGGCCACCTCCTGCCGCCAGCACCGATGCATCCACACCACCACCACCAGAGACAGCCTGTCGCGCTTTGGTGTTCGGGCTCGCGGCACCGATGAGGTGCTTGGCCAGCTTCGTGTACTGTGCGCTCAGTCCGGTGTCGTTGGCAGCGTAGACAACCTGCACTGAACCCGGTGCGGCCGCCCCCAGCGGCGAGCCGGCGGCGGTCGTGGAGGCATTGGAGGAGGACAAGACGCCGCTGAGCGCGGGTACACGGCGGGTGTGGATATCTGGGAGTGTTATCGGGTTGGTGCCGTCGTCACCGCTTGGGTCTACCTCGCCAGACACGGAGGCTGCAACGACACCACCAGCAGCACCACCGGTCATCGTCGTCGTGGTCGCCGTGCTCGCGCCCATCGAGGCTCCACCGGTGCTCTCCACAGCCCCATTCGTCACGACACGAATGGCGGCACGCTCTTGCGCCGTGTCGAGTGTGGCCTCGACCGCGCCCGAGACCGGGTCTTGCGTGTACTGCGCGTGTGGCATGAGCACCGGCTCTTTCCGGAATTCCTCGAACAGACCTTGCAGCTTTTGGCGCGAGACGCCATTCGCGGTGTGACCCGTTGCACCCGTCAGACGACTTGTGGACATCAGCGACGCGGCCGCCGACTTGGAGGCACGGTCAAGCTCAAGAAAAGCGGTCTCATCGCGGTACTGGGTGTAGGAGGGAATCTCCTTCAGCAAGCGATCAAGCAAGGCGCGACTTTCAAAAGTGAAGCGCAGGCAGTCCTTCAGCGACCCTTGCTCAGCCACCTCAAGCTTCTTGGCGAGAATACTCTGAACATGCTGCACGACCAGGCGCAGCGTGCGAGGGCAAGGCTGGCTCGAGAGGGAGAGCTCTGCCTCATCGACTTCGGCGTCATCCGCGGCATTCGACTTCTCAGCGGTGAACCGGACAAAGCTGCTTGCGGGAAATACCCCTGTAGGACCGGCCATGGAGGAGGGTGAGCCAGCTGCTGCTGCCGTCGCTGTTGTGGAGACACCGCTACCACCGCCGTGGCTCGCCGCGGCGCCTGCTCTGCTGGTCGAGGTCTGCGACTGTGCGTACGTGGGAGCGGTCTCTGCTGCGTTGCCCTCTTTCCCTTCCTCGGCGTCGATGCCGAACTGATCGGCGAGGCTGACGCGGTTGAGCTCTTCGTAGTTGACTTGTCGTTGCAAACGACGCATGACGCGACTGTAAACTTGCTCCAAATTAGGGTGCAGTTCTTGCGCCGCCCTTGTCGTCGTCGTCACGGCCGCACCGCTTGCAGACGAGGACATGTCGTCAGCGGCAGGGACAAGCACACGTGCACGAGGTCGGGCCGGGGCACCAGGTACGGCCGGCAACACAGCGCTGGATGATCCCACGTCAATCCCGCGTGTGCGCGTCGGACTCAGACTGTTGCCACTGGAAGGGAATGTCGCTGCAGCTCCACCGCCGCCAAAACCGCCGCTCCTCTTTGGCGGTCGTGACGTGGACAGCCCCGTCGCCGGATGACGCACATTCATATTGTTGACATAGACACGTGGCTCGTTGAGGTCATCACTCGCGGATGTGTATCGTCGGGGCATGGCGAGAGCAAATGTAAGATCGTATTTCTTTGCTTTTTTTTTGTTTCTTCTTTTTCTTTTCTTTCTTTTTTCTGCTGCCTTGGCGCGCGCGCGTGTGTGGTTGTGGGTGTGCTCTTGAACACTCACTTGTTCGTCTTGTTGATGAGCCCTGTGACAGGATTGTGTGTTGCACGCAAGGAAGAAAGGCTGAGCGTACTCTCAGAAAAAAAAAACAAACAAACAAAAAAAACACCCAGTAGAAGCACGATGAGATGATGGAAGCGGGAGAAACAGAGAGAGAAAGAATGAATGAGTGTAAGTGTGTAAAGGAGAAAAATGTGGCTACGGGTGTGCTCGGAGCCGTGTCAATCACAAGGCCATGCCAAAACAATAACATCGCAAATCGTGATGAAAACACAAAGCGCCACTCACAGACAAACAAACAAACAACAACAACAACAAAAAAAAGAGAAGTGTAGGAGAGACGGCCAGAAGCGATCCCCTCTTTCTCAGGACACTGTGCTGGTTACGATGTGTGTGTGTGTGTGTGTGTGTGAGTCAGGGCCATGACGTTTTTCGGGTTCATCATTTCACTTTTTGATGCGCGTCTGGATAGTGGGATCTAAGCAGTGCCACACAGACGCACACAGAAGCAAAAAATAAACAAAAAAATATAGAGTACAGGCACAAACAAACAACAAAAAAGAAGGAAACGAAGACAATAAAGAACGATGGCTCAACTGTGTTGAGCGAGTACCACGGTGCTCTAATGCGATTCTATCGCGCCTCACGCCTCCTTGCTATGTACGCTTTGCGTTGATCTGCGGACCACCACGCGCTGCCAACGCAGAGGATGAGAACAGCGCGACGGTGGGCGGGGCCCGCGGTGGCGGAGAAGCGTCGCCGTGAGCGTGTTGGCGAGTGACGTCCACATCGCCCTTGTCCTTGCTAGCGCTGCGACTCCCTTCGAGTTCTTCTAAAGGCTCAGCGTAGTAGTCATACCGCGCAATCGACTTCGGCGTCCGCTCCACCGGTGGCGAGGCCGATGACGGCAAGACACGCACGGGCGACGTCTCAGAGCCGTGGCTTCTGTTCGGCGAGAAGCGGCTGCGGTACTCCGCGGCGATAGGCGCACGCGAGCGCACCACGGCATCCACCTCGACCTCCGCCGTTGGCGTGGAGCAGGCGGCCTGGCGATCATCGCGGTCCACATTCTGTGGCGGCGCGCTGCTGAAGAGCGGCCGTGCGGTGGTCTGACTGGGTGCCGCCACCATGGGCTGCGCGTGCCGTGGAGGAGAGATCACCACGACCGGTGCTGTCATCTGTTGAGCGCTACTGCTCGTGCTCGCCGTGGTTGCCGCCGTCTGTGCACCGGTAGGCCTCTCGTTCGCCGACGGTGAAGCGAGCCCACGCGGTGCGGAGCCGCCTGAGGCGTTGTCGATCTCCGCGGCCTGACTGCGGCGACGGGACTGGGAGTCACGGCGCAGGTTGTCGACACGCACGGCTTGCTTGGCCCTCTGCCACTGCAGCTCCCCCATGCTCTCTCTTTCATCGTCGGAGTTGTTGTCACGAGGTGGAGGTTTCAAATGATAGTGCTGGGGCTCTTGCTGCGTCGAGAGCGCCGGTCGTGGGATATCACCATGCGCAGACGGTGACCAGTTCACAATCGGCGATTCATCTGGCAGCTGAACCTCACGCGAGGGCGACGGCCAGTCTTCAAGCCCTCGCAGCGGTGAGACGAGGCGCTGCGGCTCTGAGCGAGGCGACCTCGCGTGCCCGCTCTCCACATCAAAGAGTTCAGCCACGACAATGGGTCGTGCTGTCTCGTTTACCGCGAAGGGCGGTGGCACGCTGAGAGAAGCCTCCGCGATGAAGGCCTCTCTGTCCTCTTCTGGGCGTTGCCGTCGGAGAATAGGGCTCGTCTGCGCGGAAGAAGGCGCGGCACGCACCACAGTGGCCTTTGCATCTTCTTCTTCCGCCCGCACGGCGGGTGTGGCACGCGTTGGAAGCCGTCGCGCTGGCAAACCGGAGCGCGGCGTCCCTGCCTTCTCCGCCGGGTGCTGTGAGGGCTCAGCAGGTCGAGGCACACGCACATCACCGTCGCTCACACTGGAGAGGCTCGGGTCAGACGAGGAAGTGCGACCGTGTGCGGCGGCGTCGGCCGAGTTGGAGGGCATCGTCGTCGCCACCACCGCCGTGGCAGTCGTTGGCGCCTTCGTGAAGAGAACCGCTGAGCGTGGTTTTTGCGCGTTGGCAGGGACGTCGGCCGCACGCACGGCAGGGACAAAGCGGAGGCGCTTGCCTACTCCAAGGCCTGATGGCGTGGATGACGTAGGTACTGATGGCGATGGCAACACGGTACTAGCGCTGGCGTTACCCTTGGGGAGCAGACGCGCCCAGCGCTGCACTGCGGTCTGATGCTCTGAAAGACTATCGACAACCAAGGACCAGCGCGCTGCTTCCTCCTCCTCGAGCAATGTCTGCTGTGCCACGACACACAGTCGAGCCTCTTCAATCTCCAGCTCACGTTGGTCATCAGCGAGGGCGAGTTGCGCACGGAGGACATCGACTGTGGAGGAGAGAGCCGTAAGCCGGCGCTGGGCTGCCTCGACGGCATGAACTTCCTCCTCGTATGCTTCGCGGAGCTCTTGAATGTACGCCTCTTGCTCTGCTCGGGCGGCATCGCGTGCTTTCTTCTCTTCTTCCACTTCCTCCTCTTCTCGTTGGCGTGACTTGTTCTTTTTGAGCGACGACTCACCTTCTCGCCGTGGTGAGTGCGGGCTTCGGCTGGGCTTGCGCTGGCTTGTTTGAGGGTCAGAGAGCGAGTAGACTTCTGTCAAGGGGCTGAGAATAGTCGGGGAGCCTTCTTCCGAACGACCGCGCAGCGCCGATGGTGGCGTGTACATGGTGGTGGGTGCTGCAGCTGCTTCTGCTGCTGCTTCTGTTGTTGTGGTATTGGCGGTGGCGTCTTCGACCTTGGCCACGGTGCGCGGGGGTGAGCTGTACGGCTGCGGGGGAATCCACTTTGTTGGCACCAGCACCGGCACCGCTCCGGCGAGTGGCGGCTTCGGCGCCACCGGGTCCGCGATCGCCACGCGATTCGATGCGTGTTGTTGTTGCTGATTGAAGTGCGTGTGCAGTGTGGCACGTGCGGCCTCGGCAATCATCTTCGCCAACACAGGGTCTACCTGCGCAGAGGAACGCACGGGTTGACTGGCTTTTGTGTCCTTCTTCTTCTCTGCACTGTTGCTTCGACTGCGCGGTGATGTCATGGCGAGTTGCGCACGCAGGCGGCGATTTTCTTTTTTCGCCCTGTGCAACTCCGCCTCAAGCTCTTCAAGTAGCGCCATACGGCGCTGCTGCTCGCGGTCAATCTTCTCCATCCCACGCAGCACAACCTCCGCGCTATCCACGATTCCTTCAAGGACTTCAACAGGAAGGGGAGAATAGTCCGCGGCCCTGTACTGGCAGTCTCCACTCGCTCTCTCGGCACGATCGGAGGCTGAGCGTGTACGGACGAGCTCACCGCGGGCTGCGTGGCGCTCTTCTGTTTCCCACGCATTCAGCCTGGCGATCCACCGTGTGGAGGGCACCACTTTGCTTCCTGCCGCAACCACCACCTCACCACTGTCAAGCGGCCCTCGTGCGCGATGTACCGTTGAAGGTGATCCCGTGTACGTTTGTCTGTCTTGGCCGTGCTCGACGTGTTCTCTCCACTTGAGAACGAGACTCGCCACCACACGCGCCACGAGCGACACTTCCGCCTTGTAATCCTCAGCGGCCTCGGCGTCGGCGAGCGTGTCAACGGCCTGATCCTCTCGTGTTCGACTCGAGACGCGTGCGGGTATACGGCTTTGGTGGCTACGCCGAGCAGACGGGGATGAAGAAGAAGAAGCTGCTACTGCTGCAGAAGATGAGAGTGACAAGTGCTCACGCTCACGGTGGCTCACGAGTGTGCTACGACCACTTCCGCGGACAATCGGAGAGTCACGTTCTTCTCTTGAACCGCCCCTGGAGGATCGCGCGGTGCCTCGGCGTGGTGCGTCGGAGTCGCTCGTGAACGCGGCCGCACTTCTTGCGCTATCTCGGCGATCCATAACGTACGGAGGTGAAATAAAGTGCCAAATTGTTTCTATTTCTTCTGGCGTTTTCGTTTTTTTTTCTGCCTTGACAGTGGAGGGGAAGTGATTCACGCACACACACACAAAAAAAAAAAAATACAAGCAAAAGAATGAAAGCCAAGAGTACAACAGGAGAGAGGAAGATGAATCACAATGATGGGGTGACATCGATGTACACGCTAAGAACAAAGGCAATGTGGGATGTAATCCAAAACAAAACAACACACTCGTTTACCTTTTTCAGCGTGTTGCTCTTGTTTTGGCTGCTGTGAGAGACGTACATAAAGTGGAGCATACTGCGATTTTAACCGACAGAACACAACACGGTAAGGATTAATCCGCCGCAGAGGCGTCGGAGAGAGGTTCGTGTGGGTCTCGTATACTTCTCTTGTGCCTGCAAACCGCAATTGACTGCAGAGCGTATCTTATGCATTCTTTTATTTTATTTTGTTGCTGTTGTTGTTGTCAAACAGAGTTACAGCACCACACAAATAGCTGTACACGTGTGCCCATTAAAACGTGACTCCACACGAGATTTACTGTTGTTATTCTAAAGGACGATGAAAGAACGAAACGACAACAACAGTGCGGATGAGATCGTGTATGTGTGTGTGTGTGTGTGTGTGTGTGTGTGTGAAATGTAGATTCACACAAACCGCGGGTAACAGATAGTTTGAGGAGAGAAAAAACAAAAACGAAAAAAGAAACACAAACAACAAAAGAAGCAACATCGAGACGAGAAATACAACCAAGGATACATTACAACGGAGAGACTACAACACATAATCAGTGCCACACAACAACAAGGCAACACGCGAGAGAGAGAGAGAAAAGGAGGGACAGCGAAGAGAAGCAGAGAATGCAATGTGCAACGAGCTGCCATCGCGTATTTCATTACATGGCAAAGAGATCGACAAATGGCCTCTCCAGCTATTTTTTTTTTTTACAACTGTTCACGTTGCTTCCCTCATATGCGTGCATGCATAACTATAGTTTACATATATATATATATCTGTCAGTCCATAAAAGAATTTCAGGGCCTGCTTGGCGTTTGAGTTTGGCCAAACAGAGTTTTTTTTTTGTTTTTGCGCCGAGTGCATGCGACAAGGAGACAAAAGAGAGAGAAAAAAATACAAAAAAAAAAAGACCTCAGAAAAGACCTCTCTCTCTTTCTTTCGCTGCCTTACTTGTCAAGTCGCGAGACGCAGTACCCTGTGTGTGACGAAGAAGACACAGTCACCGAGGGCAAACCACTGTCTTGCGAGGGCTGGCTCAGCTGTTGCTGCTGACGGGCAGCAGACGTGCTCAAGTCGGCGGGCGCCCCCGTCATCGCACGCGGCGCCGCCCTGGCAGACGCACCGGACGTCGCGGCCGACCCCATTACCCCGAGCAGCCCTTGGCTGGTTTTGTCGGTGAAGCGGGTGCCTGGCGTGGCTGTCCGCGCGCTTGACACCGGGGAGGGCCGGTCCTGAGTCGTGTACAGGCGCCCGCTGTGTCGAGGCGGTGCAACCCCGCCGTGTGCATGTGACCGCGATGGGACGCGGCTGCCGCCGCCGTTGCTGCTGCTGCTCGTCTTGTTGTTCTGTATGGGCGGCACCGATGCGGAATCAGAGAGACCGTATTGCGTTGCCGCCACCTCGACCGCGGTGCGGAGTCGGCTTGGTATGTCCTGTGGAGAGACGGCGCCGGCCGAGAGGGCGTTTTGAATACCTCCCACGGTGGTCGGCGGCATGTACGCCGGGGAGCCCGCCATGACGTCCTCAATAGTGCGTGTGCGGCGGAACTGGCTGGTGTGGAGATCATCCTTGTTGATCGCGTGAGCGGTGCGCAGGGAGTGGCTCTGCGTTGCGATTTGCTCGCGTGTCTTGTGCTTGCTGCTCGTTCGAATCGTGCCCTCCGTGCGGCTGCCGGTGCCGCCGCCGCTGCTGCCATCACGACCGTCGGGTGCCGTGCGTGCGCGAGACGACCGCACGGTGCTGCCGTAGAGGCTCGGGTGCGTCTTGTCTTGCCAGCCACGTGATCCCCGTGTCATTTCAGAATAGAGCAGAGGGCCTTGAGCACCTGGGTTGCGCCGTGCTGGACGCTCACCGCTCAAGAAACGCGTGCCCGTACCAAAGTCGAAGGTGTGGTTGTAGTTGAGCATGATCGTGTCTGGCGGGAGATCGTGTGGGACAAAGAAGCCTTTGCTGTGGTGGTTGTAGTAGACGAAGTCACGCTCTTGGCGCACGGGTTTGCAGTGCTGCGGTGCACGGCGTCGCAAAGAGCGCTGCTCGGCAAGCTCCTGGTTCATCTCCGGCTCGAGAAGATCAAGCTCACGTCGTAGCACACTGGCAGAGGCGAGGCCACCGAGCGTGCGCTGCTTGCGGTTGATAGAGGGAAAGTCGCGGTTGTCTGTCACGCCCCACTCCGCCAGCTCCTCCGCCGTGCGGCTCTGCGAGTGCGGTAAAGACCGGTAAAGGCCGTCGTGCGGCAGCCCGCGTGACCGCGCGGACCAGCTCTCGTCGAGGCCACCCGCACGACGGCCTTTACTGCCCGCCAGACCACCATCAAGGGTGGCGCGGGGGTCCATGCCGGGGTGTGTGACTTGGAAGCGCTGCGACATCCGGGCTTCCTCCATGCTCGGCTGCGTGGCGAGAAGGGAGGCTGACGCCGTCCCTGCGAGTGGCTGCGCCCCGTAGAAACTCGGATACACCTCCGGCTCCGGCACGTGCCGCGTCGCCTCCAAATAGCGCGAGTAGCTCCCATCGACCATACGGTTGGTGTGGCTGTTGTCCGCTCCGCGCTGAAAGTCGGTCAACACACCAACGCCGCTCATGGTCTGCACATACGAACCCGCACGTGAGCCTGCCCGTGCACCAGGGATGGCAGACCCGTACTCGTAGCCCGTGCCTGCCGCGAAGCTGCCGGCCTCGTCATCGAACTTGTAGGCGGTGGTGTTATGACGTGCATTTGCATAAACTCCCACGCTGCGCTCCACGGCTGCCTGCATAGATGAAGAAGGTGGCTCTGCGTGCGGGGTCTCATCGGAAGCGTGTCGCACGGACTTTTCAACAGAAGCGTGTGCCATCGCCTGTGCCGGTACATGAGCCACACCCTCGTCCCCAACGAAGGCTTGCAGACCGGGGCTGGTTTGGCTAATGCTCCCCGCTGGGCCAGCCGAGTTGTTCTGAACAGGAGACGGCAACGCTGGCGTACTCTCAATCGTGACATTCGTGAGAGGCACCGCAGGGGTGGAGGAGGGCGGGGCGCTACTCGAGCTCTGACGACGGCCATCTTCGGTATTGCCCGTGACGTCCTCCTCGAGGCCGACTGGAGAGGCGGAGGCCGAACCCGCATCAGGCGACGCACGTTCCTCGACCTCACGCGCAGCCGCGGCGGCCTCCTCGCGCGTTTCTGTTTCGATCTGTACATTCACCGCGTGCGCCGCCACAGGTACAGCCGTCGTCACTTCGCCTTCCATCTGCTCCGCTGCGCGTGATTCCGCGGAGTTCTCCTCCAGCACCGACGCGCGGCGACTCGTCGTGTGGGATGCCGTGGCGTGCATCTCCACCGCGGCAGAGGACAGCTCCGCGACGAGGTCAGCTGTGTGTTCCTCTTGTTCAAGAATGGCCGCCTGGTCATCGAGCGGCATCACCTCTGCCTCCTCCGCGTGCAGGACAGACTCCTTGACGGGGGAGGGGTGGGAAGAGTCATTCTCCATCGTTGCTGAAAAAAAAAAAAAGAAAAAGAGAACAGATTGAGAGGGAGAGACAGACAGACAGAGAGAGAGAGTCTGGACTCGGACACGTAAAAAAAAAAATTAATAAATACAGAACGTGCTGTTTCCCTGCTTTGATTGGTTTGTTCGCTTCGCGATATCCTCAACTTATCAGTGGCGAAGCAGAAGTGAGCGTGAAAGTAGTTATTGAATGGTACGAAGGAGGCGTGTGAAGGGGGAAGAGCAATGAGAGAAAAAGCCAGTTCAGAACACACAAACAGACAGAGATGCACATTGACACAGCTCCAAAGCAGAGCCGCGCTCTCTCTCTCTATCTCTCTTTCCTCTCTGATGCTCTGAGAATCATGACTGCCTTTTCGATCGTGTGTTCGACCGAGCACCTGGGACGATGGGCCGCACAGAGACTGACACAGCACAGCGTGACTAGTGCTGAACATGTTCACTTCATATTGTGTTTTTTTTTTTTTTTGCTTTGCTGTGATAAACATGAGAGAGTCAAACGAAGAAAGGAAAACAAAAAAAAAACAAGAAAGATGATGACGACTCACACCGACCCGCACAACAACAAGGTATAGCGTGCTTCCAGTGCTCGTTGACATAATGTACATTGAATTAAAACCCCCTGCCTCAAATATGCCCCCTTCAGAGAGAATGAGTGATGGAGAGAGAGCGAGAGCGAGAACTCTACCAATCTGGTAGTTGACGCACAGCACGGACATCGTCACTCAGTTTCACCGCGACTCCACGTGACTTTTGCGTGGCCTGCCACTGTGCCCGTGCCTGGCGCTCCACGAGGTAATCAGGCGCGTCCTGATGTGGACGGACACTACCAACGTAGGGCACCGAGGCAATCGCCAGGGACTCATCCGCGTACGCGCTGCTGAATACGAAGCCGTTGTTCACGTAGCGCGTGGCCTCCTCACGTTCTGCCACAACGGCACCGGTGCCAGAGGCACTCGTGGGTGGCTGGGGAGAGGAGGGCGAAGGCACGCAGGGCGACTCGTTCGTTGCGCTTGACGTGACCGCATCGACTGCGGGTGTGCCGGTCGTCGCCGTCGGTGCTGTTTGCGAACCCGCTTCCCCAAATACAGTGTGGGCGAGGCCAAGATGAAAAACAGAATGATCCCGTGGCTTCTCTACCATGGCCTTGCCTCGACCACCGCGAAATTCAGCCTCGCCCTTCACTCGGCGCCGCTCAAGGGCTTCTGCAGCGCTCGGATGCAATCCTGCGCCACACTCCAAGTTATAGACTCCAAGACCGCGTCTGTGCAGAGCAGCCTTGGTGCCATTGGCTTGCTCCGCAGCGTGCGTGCCCGGTGGTGGCACGTATCGCTTCGCGGGCATCCACGGTGATTCCGTGCCACGCCCTTCATCGAAGTGCCGCTTTCCATTGTTCTTGCTGTTCAAGACATAGAGGGCGGCTGGCGCGAAGGAGGCGTTGGTGCCCTCGCTGTAGCCTGGTGAGCTCACGCCCTCCACAAAAGGAACAACCAGTGCGTTGTTCATGTGACTACGCGTCAGCGGGTACGGCGCGTAATCACGACCGAGGTGACGCTCCTTGTGACCGGGACGGTCGCCTGGAACAGATTGGTCCGTATACGGAGTGGGGTACTGAGAGTCTTTAAAGGCGATGTTGATCGTGTCGCGTGGCGCCCCAGCTCGGCGACCAAAGCGCGGCTCTTCCAACACGGCTTCACTGTGTACATGCGAGGACGACGAGGCGGCTTGCGGCACGACGACCGGCGCACCGCTATTTTCCACGGCCTCCGATGTACTCATCACGAACACAAAAAAACGCCTAGACTGAAGAAAAAAACAAAAACAACAACAACAACAACAAGAAACGAAAGTAGGATAGTGTAAATGTGCTGTCGGGTCGAAGAAAAAAAAAAAAGTCGTTGCTGTCTTGATCTTGTTGCTGTGTTGATGCGATGGGATGCAAGCTAACCCGATCGATGGCAAATGACCAACAGTAACAACAAAGGAAGTTGTGGGTGCACAAGGCACAAAGAGAGAGAGAGAGCGACAAAATGGGGTGGTATGAGCTGGGAGCACGGACTGATGAACACGAAGATGCCACATAGAGAATACAGAACAGTGAAGCTATCTCCTTCTCTTTTTGTTGTTTTCTTCCTTCTCTGCGTCCTGAGAGCAGCTTGCGAGGAGTAGGGGAACACACAAACAAAAGAGAGACTTTATGTGAAGACGCGAGCCAGGCACTGCGCCAAAAGCAGTTCCCGACGCTGTGTGACAAAAAACACAAGAAGGGAACAGAACAGAGAAGACAGGTTCGTCATCTGAGGAACCTTGAGAGTCCTTTGCAAACGCACAGGCACAGTCGCAAACCTGCAAGCATGAGCGCCTTTGCGGTATTCGAGATAAGACGCGGCATGTTTCTTTTTTTTTTCTTAGCACCATTTTTTTTTTGATGATGACATGTTTGTTTTTGTTTGTTCTAAGCTGTGTTGCTACGTGATGACTACGTTAGGGTATGACCATACCACATCCTTCTCTCGACTCTCCAACTTCCGTGCTTTCTTCTCCTCGCTCAGATGATCCCCATAAAAGAAAAGAAGAAAAAAAAAACGAAAGGGCTGCTACACCATATCAAATTAAAAGAACGAAACACAACAACAACCAGAAATACAGCCGCCACATTCATTTCTTCTCTTCTTGTGCGTGTGTCTTACGGATCCACACAAAAATGAGGATAAATGAAATGAGCAAGAAGCACAAAACACGAGGAAAGGAGGAGACAGTGAGAGAGAGAGAGACGGAGGGATGATCAGCACCACCTCCGTACTACCTAAAAAAAAAAAAAAGAGAAGAAAAAACAGTTCCTTTCTTATCTATTCCATTGCTCTGAGCGTTGCTTCGTGATGCTGTCGTTCCTTCTTGGCTATGAGTCTTCGATCCTACTTGTGCAAACAACACCAGCAGTTAAAAGAAGAGGCCCACAAGAAAGAAAACCACATCGCAACAACGTTTAGAGCAGCTAGTCCAGATGTATGACTCCCACTGCTTGGGGACAATGAAGCCACAACCCATTTGTTTTAATTGGGAGAGAGAAAAAAAAAGAAGAGGAACCGCATTTTTTAAACAAACTAAAGAAAAAAAAAAGAAAACACACACATACAAGGAGGAAAGCGTCCTCTTCACGCGCGCTACTCATCACTCCTTTTTTTTTCTTTCTTTTTTTTTATTTTTTACAGACCCATCTGGCGCTTCGACGGGAAACCGAGCATCTCGCCGTGGCCGTAGAAGGAAGTTGGCTGCGACAGCATGCCATCCATCACCTTCTTCACATCGGCCGCACTAACAGACTTGATCGCCTCCAGCACCTCCTCAACGACAACGTTCTTGGTTGACGCGACGTCTGTCACGGGCAAGCTCGTACCGAGGAAGTCGCAGTAGCTGCGAATGCTGTCCGTGTGCGTGTTCACATACTCCGTCGCAGCACGCATCTTCGCGGCATCGACCTCGGCCTGAGCGGGGGCCTTCTTGCCCTGCACGATGCTGGCCGTGTCGGTCACCATCTTCACAGCAGCCTTGGGCTCCGCCGTGGCGGTGAAACCGATGAGGCCGGCCGTGTTGAACGGGCTGTAGAACGCACGCACGCCAGCATGGATATGGGTCTCGTCCTTGTTGTACCGCACGCCATCGCGGAAGGCCGCGTCCAAGATGCTCTTGGTCACCATCGCCGCAGCGTGGTCCTTGAGGTATTTCATGTCGCGACCAGGGGCGAGCCAGCCGACAGCGCAGATGGTCTCGGTGGCCATGTCGGGCTTGGTGCCCATCGCCTTGCCGCGGTCCTCGTGGTCCTGGCGCTCACCGCCAGTGTACTGACGAGCCTCGTCCGCTGCGTTGACCGGCGCGAGCTTCTCGGCACGCTGGTGGTGGGGGGCCTGGGCGGAGTGAGGGAACGGCGCGTTCTCGTACTCGGCGATGAGATCGGCGTGATCGACATTCACACCCGCGATGACGATCCTTTCTGGAGTGACGTAGCGGGCGTACTGGGCGAGCAGGGCATCGGAGGAGATGGTGCCGTTGCTGTGCTCGGGCACAAAGCTGGGGTTGCCGAGGGGCTCGCGATAAAAAGCGACAGTCTCGAGCACCTTCTTCGCGTAGTCGGCGGGGTAACGCCAGCGGAGCTCTTGGAGCTGGTTGTCGATGGTGTCACGGAAACGCTCAATGTCAGTTTCGTGGAAGCGAGGGGCGGCGATGCAGGTGAAAATGTTATCCTGCACCAGGTTCACGGGGCGGCTCGCGCTTTCGGCACCCTTGCCCGCGCGTCCCTTCTGCGCCGGCGCCTTCCAGCTGTCCGGGCGTGCGTCGATGCGGATGCCAATGTAGTGCTTGTAGAGGTCAAAGTGCTCCTCGGCGGCACCCACGCTGCGGATGTTGCGGTCTAGCTGGAATAGAGAGTTGTCGAAGTTGCTCGTGGTGAGAGCCAGGTGCATCATGCTGCCGATGCCGGGGTACTGCGGCGGGTCGTACGCGGGGCCGGCCAGGATGTACGCACCGACGGACACGATAGGGCCACCGACCTGCTGCGTGATCACCCGCGCGCCGTTGTGGAGCTTTGTGACCTGCGCCTTGCCCACGGCAGGAGCGGCTGCGGCATCGGAGGACGGCGGCGCGGGGGCACCACGGTGCTGGCCGGCCGGGGTGAACGGCTTCGTCAGGGGGGTCTGGCCAAACTTGTACTCGTAGATGGAGCGGGCCTGCACGCCAACGGCGCACGCGGGAGCCACAGCACGACGGAACATGACGTGACTGTTGATTTGTGTGTTTGAGTGTAATTACGTTTGTCTTACTTACGGACGAGGGATTCCCGATTAAATGTAATAGGGAAAAAATCGAGACTCGGATACGCTACTAAGCTGTTTTTTTTTTGTATTGTTCGTGCGGTGTCGTCAGCAGAGAATTAAATATACACATATGCAATGTTTGTAATTTGAAGGACGGGTATGAAGTTGAGGTCAGGAGAGGTGAATATGAACAAAAAAAAACCAACGTCAGTGATGCTCTCAGTGTTTTTTTTTTCGTCTTGCTTTTGTGATGGTCAATATTGACGTACAGAGACGGCCGGCTAGTGCCACGAAAGTATGTACACACGTGTCAGAGCATCTACACCGCACAACTGAATAGAATAAACATACAGACACACATAAAGAGATTGTGGCGATGAGAGAAGAAGAAAAAAAAGGTGACACCAGGGCCAAGCGGAATTTTCTTTTCCTCTTTTGTTTTGCTTTTGGATGCGTATGCATTGTTTCCGGTGCTTCCCTTTACGTTTCGTGAGTCATGAGCGCTAACAAAGAAAAAAAAAGGGAAAACCAACAACAACGGAAGATTAGAAAAGCCAAAACAACAACAACAAACAAACAACAGAGATGTGCGGGATCAGGAATATGACAGACCAAAAACAACAACAACAACAACAACAACCAGCACCAAACAAGCAAACAGTTCAAACAACAACACCACACACCGGGTCTACAGAGAGCCAATTTTTATTTTTTAAATGTGCTTTTTTTCTCTGAACCAACCAATGCGATTGTCTCTCAGTACACTATGTGTTTTTTTCTTAAAGACTATTTTTTTTTTGGTTGTGATCATGATGACCTGGTGCGTGCTCCATCCTCTTGTGCTTTATGTTTGTACTTTGCTCAAATGAGACAAAAAAAAACACAACACAAAACAAGAAAGGGGAGCATTTGAGAGCACTCGATCAGCAGGCAACAACAACAAGACACAGAAAGAGAGATGAGCGTAGCCGTTGAGCCTTGTCCTTGTCGATTCTATGCTCTCCTTCTTCTGTTTTTCCCACCACGCAGACACATGCACGTGGGGGTTCTCAGTGAGCCATTCTTTTTTTTACTTCTTGGCGCGCTTTGCGGGAGCTTTCTTCGGAGCAGGAGAGCGGGCACGCTTCTTCGGCGCGGGCTTTTTCTTCGCCTTGGACGCAGCAGGGGCGGTCTTGCGCTTCGGCGCCGGTTTCTTTGCCTTCTTGCTTGGACCATCTTCTTCTTCGTCACCCTCGCTGTGGCCACCACCTTCCTCATCCCCCTCGGACTCCTCGCCATGCTCGTGCTCGTCGTGGTCGCCCCCTTCTTCTTCTTCGGCATCCGTGTGCTCAACTGCCTCTTCATCGGCTTCAGCCTCGCTGTGCGCCTCTTCGTCGTGAGCAGGTGACTTGCGCGCGCTAATCTTCGGAGATGGCTTCGGCGAGGGCTTCTTGGAGGACGGCTTCGACGCCGGTTTCTGCTGCGCTGCGGCGTCAGCCGCGTGCGTCTCTTCCTCCGCAACCGGTGGGACTTCTGGCTGTGCATCGGCGGCGATAGTTGTGGCGGTGGCGCTGACGGCCGGTGCTGTCTCCTCGCTCAGAGCGGGACGCTCGCGAGAAGCTGACCGTGAACCGCTGCTTGCGCTGGAGGAACTGCTGCTGCTGCTGCTGCTGCTATTGCTGCTGTCATCGTCATCGTCATCGGTGACGCCGAGGTTGGCGAGATCCACAGGTGGCTTGCTTGCCGCATTCCCAGGGGAGCGCGCGTTCTGGTGGTCGTGAGCGCGATTGCCGTCCGCCGTGCTCATCACACCGCCCCCACCACGTGCGGCTGCCGCGGCAGCTTTCCGCTCCAAGTACGCCGCATGGCCGCGCTCCCTCCGCTCAATCGCCTCCTTGCGCCGTGCCTCGTGCTCGGCTTCACCCTCGACCTCGCGTTGCAGTATCTCCTGAATCTTCTCCTGCCGTTCCTTCTTGGTCATCGCCTTGAGCTCCACATGTCGGCAAGCGATCAGCTCACGCACCTGCTCTTCGGTGTGGTGCTCGTGGAGGCACTTTGGTCGAGAGCAGTAACCGTGGATGAGGAAGTGCGCACAGATCTGCTTCGAAAGCAGCTCTACGGGCTTGGCCTTCTCGACCTCCGCGCCACGCGCCTTGAGCATCAGAATGATGCCGCCACGGCAAGGCACAAAGCGGCGATCTCCTCGCGTCGCGGCCACGTCGAACTCGCGCAGCCACGCGGTCAGACGTGGGCCTGGCATCGAAGCGATCACCAAGGGCTGCTGCGGGTTCATGTACGTGTTGCGCACCTCCTCTGGTACATCGACCTCGGGGAGCTGAAGCGGCTCCGCATCACGGCGCGGCTCGACGCCTGCCGCCATGCCTCCCATGCCCATCATGTCACCGCCACCGTACGCGTTCATGTTCCCGTCGTACGCGTTCATCATGTAGCCCTGACCGCGTCCGCCACGCCCACGTCCACCACCGCGGCCGCCGCGACTGTACTCGTAGCCTGGCGCACCGCCGTAGGGCCCCATCGGATAGAAGGCACTGGCACCCATCATTTGACCCGCTTGAGGAGGAGGAGGGCCGTTCATGTACGGCGGCATCATCATGCTCTGCGGCTGGGGTGGGGGAGGGCCGTAAGGGTTGGCGTAGCTGTTATAAGGCGGCTGAGAGCCGCTTCCCACGAAGGACGAAGACGATTGCTGTTGTTGCTGAGGTGCGGGATAGACATTCGGTGCGTTATTGGTTGACTGGGGGTAGCCACTCATGTTCATCGTTGGCATTGCGGACGTCGCAGATGGAGGCTGCAGATAGCCACCAGCAGCAGCTCCCATCACCGATGCCGCGTGCTGCGGCTGCTGTTGTTGGTGTTGTTGTGGTTGTTGCTGTTGAGGCATGGACATGTACGAGGCCGGTGCAGGCTGAGCTGCGGGTCGCTTCGGGTCATAGCAGCGACGTAACGCCTCAGAGGCATCGGCAGCACAGGCCTGACGGAGATCAGTGATGGCCTTCACAACATCCGCCGGCGTCTTACCGTTCGGAGTTTGGCGCGCGAGCTGCGGGTCAGGCACGACGCTGATCTCGTGCTCGAAGAGGTAGAAGGCGCGGGAGAGCTCGGTCGGGGTCACGGAGGACAGCACGTGCACACCGCCAGGACTGCTGGCCTCGCTGGGCGTGGCGACGTGCGTGGGCACCCACAAGGTACGTCCACCTTGCTTGCACAAGAAGATTGTTGAGGACATGAGATATCTTTTTTTTTTCTATTTAAATGATTCACTCACGACAAAGATCACCTGAATTAAAAAAAAAAAAAAACGGAGCAAATCAAAGTCAAATGACAAGAACAGTTCAGATAGTATCAAGAACACCAACACTATAAACGGATTTAATCTCTCTCTCGAATGGATGAAAAAACAAACAAACAAAGAAGCACCACGGATCGTCAGCCCCAACAAGAAATGAATAGATATGAGAATGAGAGAGCGAGAGAGAAAGAGGAAGGTGTTGGGGATGAGGAAGAGGTAGAATGTGCTTCATTGTGCAGAAACAAACAAACAAAAAGGATGGGCAGCGCGGTGAGAAAGAATGACGGCGAAAGACAACGCAAAAAAGGTAGTTTTCCAAGATGCAAAGGAATGCATGTGCCGCACAGGTAGGAAAGGGAGAAGCATGCACCCGCTGAGCACACGAAAGGGGGGAAAAAGAAGAAGCTTCCGTCATGGTCATTCTTCTAGCAAGTATACTGCGTGGTGGTAGCTTTTCTCCCCTCTTTCTTTCATGAGTCTCTCCCCTTCGCGCTGCGTAGGACCAGTTAAAGCTGATCTTTTCTTTTCTTCTTTTTTTTTTGGCAGTTTTTGTTTTTGTTTCGTGAAGATTATCGAGTCGTTTTGTGTGCGTGTGTGTGTATTTGTGTCTTGTGACGGCATCAAAAAGCCAGAGAATCTGATTAAGATGACAGTTAGAGAGAGAGAGAAAAGAAAAAAAAAAGTGTGGGTGCATGAGCTCGTACAGAAGTAGCCAAACAAGCTAAACACCCACACACATTAAGAAAACAACTCACCGCTCATGTTGTTTTCCACACACAGGACAGAAGAAAAATAAGATTGATGTCTCGAACAACAACAACGACAACAGCCCCCCTCCCTCTCTCCGGAAGACGCATTACTTGCCAGCGTTGTTCGCCGCCGCGGACTGCTCGTACTCCACGCGGCCGCCATCCATGACGGCCTTTTGAAGGTTATCGCCCGCCAGCTTGATCTCTTCCATCGCCGCGTTCGGGTTGGCGAGCACCTTGCGCGTGGCCACGACAAGCTCCGTGATCTCCTTCTTCTTCTCCGCGGACACGTACTTCCACGCTGCGACCTGCTGCTCCGCGGTGTTGATGCTCGACTCGGCCGAGTTGCGCGCTTCTGCGAGCTGCCTCTTCAGGCGATCCTGCGCGGCGTGCTGCTCCGCATCACGCACCATCTTCTCGATCTGGCTCTCCGATAGGCCACCGTTGGCCGTCACGGTAATGCCCTGGCGACGGCCTGTGGCCTTGTCCTGGGCGGTCACGTGGCAGATACCATTCGCATCAATGTCGAAGGTGACTTCGATCTTGGGAATGTTGCGTGGCGCGAAGGGGATGCCGTGGAGATCAAACTGGCCCATGAGCTGGTTCTTGGATGCAATCTCACGCTCGCCCTGGTACACGCGGAAGTTGATCGCCGTCTGGCCATCTTCCACCGTCGTGAAGGTGTGGCTGCGCTTGCACGGAATGGCGGTGTTCTTGGGAATGATAGGCACGAACACGTCGCCTACCACACTCGTGCCGAGGGAGAGCGGGGTGACATCAACCAGAATGAGCCCCTTGACTTCGCCACGTAGCACACCACCGAGCGTGGCGGCACCGAGTGCGACGGCCTCATCTGGGTTCACACCACGGAACGGCTCCTTCTTGAAGAAATCGCGAACCGAGTCGATAACACGCGGCATGCGCGTCATGCCACCCACCAGCACAACCTCGCTGATCTCATCCAGGTCCACGTCCGCGTCGCGAATGACCTGCTTGCACGGAGCGAGAGAGCGCTTAATAAGCGGCTCGACGATGCCCTCGAGGTCAGCGCGTGTGATCTTGATCTCAATGTGCTCAGGACCCTTCTCACCGACGACGATAAAAGGCAGATTCACTTCCGTCTCGGCCGCGGAAGACAACTCACACTTGGCCTTCTCCGCGGCCTCGCGAATGCGCTGAATGGCCATGCGGTTTCCGGCCAGGTCAGTCGAGGAGGTCTTCTTGAACTGCTGGACAATGTAGTCGGTCAGGGCGAGATCAAAGTCCTCGCCACCGAGGTGGGTGTCGCCGTTGGTCGCCTTCACCTCGAACACACCACCGGCGATCTCAAGAATCGAGATATCGAAGGTGCCGCCACCGAGATCGTACACGGCGATGGTGTGGTCCTTGGTCTTGTCGACACCAAAAGCAATCGCTGCGGCCGTGGGCTCGTTAATAACACGCAGCACGTTCAAGCCCGCAATGGCACCCGCGTCCTTGGTGGCCTGACGCTGCGCATCGTTGAAGTAAGCCGGGCACGTCACGACGGCGTTCTTGATGGTGCGGCCCAAGTACGTCTCTGCTGTCTGCTTCATCTTCTCCAACACAAAACCACCAACCTGCGAGGGCGAGTACTGCTTGCCGTTCGCGTCCTGCACCCACGCATCGCCGTTGCCAGCGCGCACAATCTTGTACGGCACCTTCTTCACATCGTTCTGAATGTGAGCGTCGTCAAAGCGGCGACCAATCAGGCGCTTCACCGCGTAGAAGGTGGAGGAGGGGTTCGTGACAGCCTGACGCTTCGCCGCGAGGCCCACGAGCTTCTCGCCGTTCTTCGTGAAGGCCACCGTAGACGGTGTCGTACGAAAGCCCTCGGCGTTCTCAATGACCTGCGCCTTGTCTCCCACGAGCGTGGCGACGCAGCTGAAGGTGGTGCCGAGATCGACGCCGATGACATCGCCGGTGACCTTCACATCACTGCCACCGGATTGGAAGCGCACAGCAGCGCACACAGTGGGCAAAGCGGAGCGACAGACCCTGCGAGCGAACATGAGGAGTATCGTGCACGCGTTGTCAAAGTCTTTTTTTGTTTTGTTACTGTGAAAAAAGATGTCTTTTTTTCTTTTCTTCTTCGAACTATTTGTTGCTGTTGTTCGTCTGAGCCCACGGCTTCTCAAAAAAATGTAAACGACGACTGACTGGCATGAGCAATGGGGAGAAGAAGAGACAGGAAGAGTGAGAGTGTGAGAAAGTGATGAGCACCAATGCCAAACGCACCTTTTTTTTTTTGCGTTGGGTGAAAAAAAAAAACACAGCGAAGAGAGTCACTCGGCAAGAGGCAAGTGCGGCTGCTATCCCAATGATGGGTGAATGCGCAGTCCGACGCACTCCTCTCTCATCTTCTGCGTGAATGAATCCACATATAAAGCGAGTAACAGACCCAAATAGAAACCTGAGGCGCGACAAAAAGAAAAAAAGAAATAGTATCGCTCAATCGTGTAATTGAAAGCTTTCATACATTCACCACCCACCACGCATTCGTTGAGCTTGTGTTCTTCCTTTTTTCCCTTTCTTTTTTTTTTGTGAATAAACGGGTTGTCCTTGATTGGATTGATCTATACCGTCTAGTAACGTTCGCAGCGCACGCAAAGCAAAAAAAAAAAAAAACAGTAGATGGCAAAGAATGATGAGTAAATGAAAGAGGAAATTGAAATTGAGCAAAAGCAATCGCACTTTACAACACTCAAATCACACGGACATAAACTACGCTTCGTGCGCCAAACATGTTTTTTTTTTGCTCTGTATCAGCTCTATTTGTTCTATGGCTTTTGTTATATCTTTGATTCCAATGCTCTCGCTCTCACACCGGATCGGAGAGTCTAAGGTTGGCTCGCGGTGGGCTCCTCGTCCTCCGCCTCCGCAATGGTTTCTCCATCTTGATGGCTTGTCTCGGGTACTTCAGACGCGTTGTGCGGTAGCTCGGGTTCGGCAAAGTGCACGCGGCGCAGCGGTGATACCTTCTCATCGACAAGACTGTCGTCTTGTGCAATCGTCTCAAGCGCCCCCGCGGGGTCTTGAGGGGTGACTAATGATGTGGTCAGCGCCTCGGCACCTGTCGGGCTGACGCCTATCGCAGTGACATCTACAGCCACATTGGCGTTGTCGTTTGGCTCGTCCTCCTGAAGCGTCACGAAGCGGTCCAGAGCTTCCTTTTCCGCCACCGCCGAGTTCAGCTGAGCAGCGGCCATGTCCATCAGATAGGCATCCATGTCTTCATCGGCACGCTCGGCCTCCCGCAGAGCGCGGCTCTCCTCAGCGGCATCGAGCTCGTCACGCCGGGTTTGCAGACGCGCCTCTTCATCTCGCAGATCACGCAGCTCCTTCAGCATGGCGTCTCGAGACAAGCGTGCGTGCATTTCGTACTCCATGACGTGCGCCACTGCCTCCTTACCGCAGCGAGAAATGAGCTGAAGCGTGTCGTTGACCGGCAACTTCACAAATGTGGTGTGATTGAACTCGTAGAACAATTTCAGAAAGGCGTCAAGCTGCTTGTGGTGGTAATTGGCAAGCATGTCATCGTGTGCACGCTGCTGCGGGGTGTCCGTCACGGCGTGCGTCGTGAGCGTAGCCTCTGGGTCTGCCTGAGCCTCTGCTTCCGCGTCGGCCTCCGCTTGGCGGCGCTCTTCGAAGAGACCAAACATGTCCTCATCTGCCGTCGCCTCTGCCGCTTTTCTTTCGAGCTCTTCCCGTCGACGCACAACACGACGGCGCGCGTCGTCGATGCCATCAGGAGGGTACATGAGCATCGGCGTCCGACTCACCATGCCGTGCAGCCGAGGGAAGCCACGCTCGCCAAACATGACCTGGCGGAACTTGTCAATACCCCGAATATCACGGGGACGCTTGCGACCTGCCGTGGCTGGCACCGCAGGAACGGCACCATCTTCGCCACCAACAGCCGCCACGGGCGAACCAAAGGACGACACCGCGGCGTGCGGTGCTGTCCCCGAGAGCGTGTAGCCACCACCGGCCGGATCGACCGTGGTGGCGTTGTGCTGAATGTTGTCACGGTGTTTGAACATATCCTCTTGAAAGATAAGCCACAAAACAAAACACAACAAACAAAAAAAAATAACAACAAAAACAAACAAGAGAAGCAAACATACAACACAGGTCATAATGGGGAGAAGTAAGGATGCGCGTAAGGAAGGGATCAACAGAGCTTGGGTACGTGAAAGACAAAACAGAAAAAACAACAACAAAGACAGCGCGCAGCGACACGGCTGACCACAACGGCAATAGACCCTCGCTCCTTGCGCATTGCCATCAATCAATCCGTCTTGCTGAGCGTGCGCATTCAGATAACAAGACAAGAATTTGCATGAGAACAACAAAGCAGGATATCACTGACAGAAACCGTTCGTCATTCGTTCGCTGGCTTAGCTATGCTGTGCCATGCACACACACACACACACACAGTGCATCACAACTGAGCAATGCTTGAATGTTGTGGCACGTCAACTTGAGAGGCTAGAACAGTTTTTTTTTTTGGTATCGTTGAACGCATAATGTGAAGGGTGAGAAAAGACGACATTTAACAAGATCGACAACACAAACGAGCAACAACAGCAACCACAACCACGACCGACAACAGCAGATTTTTTTTTTTTACAATTCAAATCTTTCAGAGGCCTTATTGCCACCAAACAGATTTGCGCGCAAGTTGCGGAAGTTGAAATCGTCACTTGGAGAGCGATCAGCCTTGGCGTAGAAGTACGGGTCCTCTTCCCACCGCTCGTAGCGACGCGCGTCGTGGTACCCGCAGTCGTACGCGTGCAGCAGCTCATCCTTCCTTACATCACCGCCAATGACGGGTGCGAACGCGAGCATCACCTGCTTCGGAAACGCGAAATGTGTGTTGCCCAAGTAGCCATGCTTCCCAAACAGAATGTTATGCCGCGACTGGCTCTTGTTGTATCGGTAGCCCGCGTAGCCGTGAATGTAGACATGCCGGCAGTACTGATCCAGTTCGCTGCTTAATGACATCATCGTGCCACGCAGGACATTGTCCGCTTCACGGAAGATCATCGGCTTGTCGGTGTTGGGGGCGGTCGAGGCGAGCAGGTTCTGGGCAAGGTCGTCGTAGTCAGTCCATTCAGCGATGTGGTGGCCAAAGTAAATGTGTGCCTTGCTCTGAGACATGTACCCCGCGTCCTTGTTCGAGAACCCGATCGTCAGTGCAAGCCGTCCCTTCACCAACTCTAACGCATTACGCGGCAGGAGCTCGTTGATGCCCTTGGTCATGATCTCCAGCCGCTTAGCCTCATCGGTCACCATGAACCGGTTGTCCACAATGAAGTCGCGTATTTTTTCAATGTTCACCGCTTTGGGTCCGCAGGCGAGCGCGGTGGCTGGGAGCACGCCGGTACCTGCACCGAGCAAAAAGGACTGGGCGACGAGATCAGCCTTTTCCTGCTGCAGGTAGAGCGCGACGCCGAGCGCGTACGTGACGAGGAAACCAGCACCACCAAAGCTCAACACCGCCTTCGGGGCGGGCTTGCCAACCTCCAGCAGAGTCGGTGTCTTGGAGCGAACCTTCTTGGCCCACTCACGAGGGTCTGTGGGCATATCTGACAAATGACTTCAACAGCGACGCAAGTAAAAAAAGAGAGATAGAGAGAGGGAGAGGGTGGAAGAGCACATGGAAGACAAAGATAGACATAAGCAGAGAGATACCCCCCGTGCCGAAGGAGAGAGAACTCACGGTTGTGTCATTCTTGCCCTGACACCATGCGCGCGTGATTCACTCATACGAGCTTACACGTATTTGTTAACACAGTGAGGCAGAGAGAGAGGAAGGGAGGAGGAGCTGCGAGCGGCCATTGTCACCTCTCACGGGCCAGCTTGTGCGCATGCAGAGACACACGCCTCTATATCCACCAATGCGCAGCGAAATGCGGGACTCCATGACCGACATTGGACCTGGCAAGAGCTGATCCAATGTGAGGCACAGGTCCTTTTTTTCTTTCCTTTTTAATCCTTTTTTTTAAATTGCACGATGACATGCGTTGTCATTGACTTAATCGAGTTCATTAAACAAACAAAAGAGAGAGAGAGAGGGAATCAGAGGTAGAGACAGATTCTGCGTACCTGTGCCTACATACGAGGGCAAATCAAAAACATGACCAACCCTTCACATGCAGGTATTTTACTCTGCCTTCTTGAACTTGCTCGCGAGCCTTTTTTCCCACCGCTTCACGGCGCTCGATGAACTAGCACTGTCACCCATCGAGAACGAGGAGCCTGAGCGTGCCGAATCGCGAGACTCTGTCTTCTTCTTCGCAGCTTTCCTCTTTAGCTCTGCCCTTCCGCGCTTGCCAGCGGTCAGCATGCCTCGGTTGCGGGGCGTGTCGCCACCGTCACCGTCCTCCCCCTCCTCGGCATCCTCGACGATACCCGGTGGGGCCTCCTTCGGGTTACGCACAAGGTCATTGCTCAGAAATGTTGTGCTGAGGTTCGCCTTCTGCAATGCGAGCGCTGCCTGGCGGTCCTTCACAACAGCACGCACGTAGAAGTTTTGCGCCGCCAGAGGATCGACAAGGATGTTATTGAGAACAGAACCAGAAGAGGCACGCACCGACGACGACATCTTCGGCGGTTGCGGCGTCGCCTTGTGTGGTGAGCCCTGCGAGTCCGCATCAGACACGTCCTCGTTCCCATCGGAAGCCGCTTCTGTCGGTGCCGCCGCGCCGTCAGCCGTCCCGGGCAGACGCGTCATCTGCGTTGTGCCCGCGCCGCTGTCTCGGTCGACGAGCAGCCAACTCACTTGCGTCAGGTCGACAGGCGCGTTGTTGCGCAGCGGGTCACGGGCCTGTCCATCGTCGTCGAACACAAAACGACGACCAAGCCCGACAAGGAGTCGCTCACGGCGGTGTTGCGCACGCTTCGCCACCCACGACGGGTGCGGCCGCAGATAGTTGTATTTGAGATTCATCTGCTTCGCCTTCTTCTCCGCTTTGCGCGACACAAGTTTTTCCGCAATGATATCGATCGGATGGGGTCCTTGCTGGTACCACGCGATCTTAACATCCATCAAGTCGTGCAGTTTGAAGGTTTTGGCACTCTCCATTGCCTCCTGCTGCTCTTTGCTCACCGTCAAGCGAAGGAAAGAACGCTTTTCTTTCCGCGTCATGCCATCCAGCGCGAGACCGCGTTCTTGTGCCTCCACAAGGGTGCGCTGATGCTTGCTGAGGAGATCGAGCGGGTCGCCGCTTTGCTCTTTGCGCCGCCGCCGCATCTCTTCCATGTGCGCGCGTTGCTTAGCCTCGCGCTCAGCCCGACGCTCCGCAGGGGAGTTGAACAAGTACGCGTACGTCGCCACAGCCCCACCCATGTCATCGTCCTCATCGCCGCCACTCGTCACGCCCACGTGACTCACCTCATTTGATTCCTGACCTGCCATGCCACTGCTGGTCGGCTCTCCGGCGTGCGCCTCGCGACGACGGAGTGCGCGGTCTTCTTCCTCCTCATCGTCTTCGTCGTCATAGAAGGACGAGGTCAGACGCGCAAGGTCCTGTGAGGAGCGCAGAGCCACGCCGCTGCTGCCATCGCGTACGCGCTTCAGATTGATACCGGACATGAAAGCGCCCCACTCGCTCCGCCAGGCATTGTCGCCTTTCATCACCGTTGCCGCGTAGCGTTTACGACCACCACCGCCGCTGCCGCTGCTGCCACCGTGATCACGGGAGGTGCGAGCGGGCATTTTTTGTAGTTATATATATATATATATATATGTGTGTGTGTTCGAGGTGGGTAAACACGAGCAACGTTGAGACGTGTAAAACTGTGAACTAGATCACAACGCAGGAGCGAATAATATCCAACTTCAGCGGAGAGAGACACGCAACGGCACACGACAACAATAAAAAAGAAGAAGAAGAAGAAGAAGAAGAGGATGCAAAAAGATGAGGTAGTAGGTGGAATGAG
Organism: Wallacemonas sp. 195SL; assembly: GCA_030849605.1. Lineage (NCBI taxonomy): Eukaryota > Euglenozoa > Kinetoplastea > Trypanosomatida > Trypanosomatidae > Wallacemonas > Wallacemonas sp. 195SL. Next base: position 61,094 of record JASANS010002458.1, on the reverse strand, counting down.
AAGTCGGAAGCGATAATTGAGAGAAATAATGAAATTAAGGTGAGTGCCACAGTTGTTCTGATTTTTTGTTTTTCGTTTATGACGACATCACACAGATTAAAGCAACAACAACAACTATAATCGACCACATCACAGTGTTCAGCAAGCGCCATGAGGGCTACTGACAGACACAGTCATGAGTGCTGGAATGTGGTGGAAGATGCACGCTAGCAGCACACGCGCACACAGAAACCAGCTAAGATGCACGTGTCACGTCGGTTTTCCTTGTCTTGTCTTGATGTACAACGGCACGGCTCTGCGGGCTCTCTGACAGCTCCTTTGCTTCTTCAATTTTTTTTTTTGGTATTCTCGTATATCTGTATACGTGTGTATGCACTTGTGTGCGCGCCCCCAACACGGGAATAACAACAATAAAGTACAATGACAAGCAAGGAGCGAACGAGCCAATCAGCAGTCCACACACACCGTGTGTGGTTGCTTCCGAGAAGCTGTCAGACGCGCGAAACAAAATACACAACCACACTCATTAACGAAAAACTAAACAAAAAAAAAGCATACCTATTCAATGCAGTACAAGAGCGACACGGGAAGAAAAAGAGAGAGGAAGAAGAAAAAAAGTATGAGACAGATTAAAAAGAGAAAGAGCGAGCGAAAGAGAGAGGGAGAGAGAGCAGCTACAGCGCAAAACTGGTTAATGCCCCCCCCCCCCCATAGTCTTGCTCTTCCTTTGCACACATACACATATACTTCTCTCTGTCCACTGAAATCTCTTCCTTGATGGTTTACATCCGACGCTCGTGAGGAAGGAGATAAGAAGGAGACTAAACACACACACACACGGCCAAACAACAACAAAAACAAACAAACAACAAAAAAGAGCATCGATGAACCCAAAGAGACTAATGTAAGACATGATTCACCCTGAGAGATAAGCAGATTGAACACACACACATAACATACACAACGGCAACAAGAGTGAGATGCAGGCTATTGTTTCCCTCCCCCCTTTTTGCTCTTTGTGTCTCTCTGTGTGTGTGTGCCTCATCTTAAAAGGGCCTGATAGGAGGCAACGATGGCGTCTTCGCCGGTGCCTTAGGTCCACCGCCACCACGGCGAAACGGCAGCTGGGAGGTCCCGCGACTGGGCGGCGTGGCGTACACACCAGTCGCGGGTGCGGTGGCGCTGAAGAGGCTGTATGGCACGCTCTCTGCTCGCACGTGGCTCGTGCGGCGTGCCGTGGACTTGAGAGTGGCGTACGCGTGCAAGGCCGTGCGTGGGCGGACAGGGGCGAGGGAGCTCGCGTGAGAGAGCTGGCGACGGGCTGCATGGGCGCGTCGAGTCGCGGCGGATTCTTGCTGCACCGTGGCCTTCACGTCATCGAGCTGCGTGCGTGTGTAGGCGGAGATGGGGCAGCCAGTCAGGTTCACGTCCTCCAGTCGCGGGGCGGCGCCGTAGAGCGAGACGAGATCGTCGAAGGCGGCGTCGCTGATGTCATTCCGAGAGAGGTCAACTACCCTGAGAGAGGGGTGTCCGCGGGCGGACACTGCGAGCACCGCGGCCGTGCTGTCGTGGAGATCGCACTGTGGAAGACTCAGCGTGTGTAGCCGATGAAGGCGTGGCAAGAGACGCAGGAATGGGGCGAGCGCAGCGTCGCCGACCTTGGCACCGGCCAGCGCCACAGTCTCCACCCCGCGGTTCTCCTTCACACCGCCGAGGAGGGCCAAGATGGTGTCGTGCGGCTTGGTCTGCGAGAGCAGGCATTGATTCACGTAGTCGCTCCGCAGAGATGTGGTGTCGAAGCTGCCCTCCTTCAGCGCGTCGTAGCTCGTCAAGAGAGGCGCCATCACATCGGATGTATGTTGCTTGAAGGCACGGAAGCGGCTCGTCACGGTATCGGCGCCGCCGCCACCACCCGCACCCGCACCCGTCGTCGGGGTGGAGGTCACGGAGCTGGTGGAGTGCAATGAGGAGGCTCGCAGCCGGTGCGTTGCAGATGGCTGCGGCGTGGCAGGCGGGTGTGGCACCGCCGGAGACGACGCCACATCGTAGGTGTAGCGGAAGAGCACGCCCAGCGCATCGCGCAGAAACTGATCAGCGTCGTCGGCGTAGGCATTACTAAAGAGTTGTTCAAGATGTGCGAGGCGGCGTGTCGTGTTCGGCGGAGCTCCTGCTCCCAAAGGTGGTGGTGGAGGTTGAACAGGGCCTCCAGAGGATGAGGAGGCCGTTGTCACCGGCACGGCATGAGGCGGGGGAGACACATCACGGCTCGCGGAGGCACGGCGAGAGGATTCCGACTCTGCGATGGTCGCCGCCGCCGCTGCTTCGCTCGTCTCTCTCTTTGGCGCCCCTTGGTGCGACAGGGCGCGCATGTATGGCTCGGTGTTCACGCGATTCAATACCTGGCGCTGCTCACTCTCGTACTCGAGAATGCTTGGCGCAGCAGCAGCAGAGACGGTCGTCGGAGGCTGGCTTGATGTTGTGACGGACACAGCCGGAAACTTTGACGTCAAATCGATCACACCAGCCTCCTTCAGAAGTCGCGCCGACTCGGCGAGGAGCTGGTGCACGTCTTCAGACATCTGCGACACGCTGGCCCGCGGAAGTAGCACAACGGAGGATCGCAACATGGCGATATCCTGCCGCACCATGGTGGTCACTGCATCGAGCGCGGCCCCGTACTGCTGGCACAATGCTCTGTAGTTGACCCCGCCGTTTAGCTCCGTGCACAGGGCCTCGGCAAGGAGGAAAAGCTCGTACTCTTCCTTCTCGTTGGCCGTCATGGCGTCCCGCACGGCCACACCACGCGAACGACCCGTGCCAGCAGAGTCACCTGGTGCGTAAAGTCCGTCCGCGCTCGTGATCGAAACAGGGCCTCCGATCTGACCCTGACGATCGCCTTGAAGGCCTTGCGTTGCACCGTGTACAGCCGCGTCGTTGACGGAGAAGACGAAAGAGACTTCATCGGGCGTGTTGGCCCCGCCCGGTCCCCCACTGGTGACACGCTTTGAGCCGTTGCCGCTGACGAAGATGCCGATGCTACCGCTGGCGGTGCGCGAGTGATGATGCGGAGGCATGGGGTCGGCACCTGCTCCCGATGGCGTTGACGCCGCGTGTCGTTGGAAGGCGGCGAGGCGACGCTGCAGCTTCTCCACAAGGGTCATAATGTGCTTGTCGGAGTGGGCACCGCTGGTGGCGCTGCTACTAGTCGCGACGATGTCATCTGCCATGGGGGTAAACCGCGTGACAGCTGTGGCTATATTCATTATTCAATGGGCTTGTGTGTGTGTGTGTGTGTTTGTGTTTGTTTGTTTGTTTGTTTGTACGAATAAAACAAAAGAAAAGAATCAGAATTGAGGTTTGAAGACCTGTTGAGTCACACAGGCCAACCACAACAGCAATAACAACAATGTTAACAAGAAGCTAATGAAAAGGAGGGGAAAAAGATGAGAGAGGAAGAAAAAGAAGAACCAATTGAATGTATGCGGATTTGGAGAGTACATGTGTAGGCTAGAGTCGGAGTGAGAGGTCAAGTCTTAGCTAGAAGCGTTTTTCGTCGTCTGCTGTGCGAAAAAAAAAATGCCTTCTGTACATCCTTACTGTCTCCATACCAGACTTTTTAGTTGTGCAACACATGAATTAGCCAGCCTCATCATTTGCTAGATGTGCACGTGTGATATTCACTTCGGAGCCGCCCCCCACTTTTCTCCTTTCCGTTCGTTCACACATCATGTGGACAGCAAAAAAAAAAAAAGGAGTAAATTCCTGCATTCCTTTAGAAACAACTTTGCGTGGCTGAAACAGCACAGGGCAATGACTCTCCATACAGAGACGTGCAAACGAAACGGAACGAAAAAAAAAAAAAAAACAGCTGTAAGAACTATACAAAGAAGGCAACAACAACAAAAAACAACAGCAGAGAACCCAATTCAAAAGTAACAACAACACCCAGGAATAGAAAAAGAAAAGAGGGAGAGAGAAGGAAGCAAGGCGCCTGTTTCCCCCTTTTCTTCAAAAAGCCGTGTACGCCTTTCAAGTCTGTTGATATTTGCATTTACATTGTGTTCAACGACCTTCTCGTGCTCTCTGCGCGTGCTGATTTTTTTAAAAAAGGTTTCTCTGCTGTTTATTCTGACTTTTTACATGTCACAGAAAAAAAAAAGGCTTGTCGGAGACGACGAGAGAGAGAGAGAGACGGGGGGGAAAGGACCTCACGGAGGGGAGGCGCGGTCATCTTCGTCGTCCTCATACTCACTGCTGGGTGGTCCTCCTGACACAGAAGGCGGCAGCGTCCGTCGACGTGTGGGCGACAAATCTCCGCTCTGCCCTGGCGCGTTGCCTCGGTTGGGGACTGCGATGCTGTTACCATCGCCAGCCCCTCCCTCGATGCGAGTCGGTGGCTGCGCGCTGTCCTCGGGTGCGAAGACGCCGACCACGGCAGACTGACGCCGATTGGGGCTCCGATGCACACCAACATCCCACGACACGCCAGTGCTTCCTGTGCTGCTCGTCGTGCTGCCCTCCAGGGGTGGACCTTGAGGTAGACTTGGGGTCGTACTCGGCGACGCGAGTGGGGGCGTACCAGAGAGGATTGGCGGCGTCGTTCTGCCGCGAGACTGACTCCCGCGTCGACCTGCGGATTGGTGTGGTGTGAGAATACTTGAGGGGGCGACGACGCCAGAGGAGGCACTCGTGCGGCGACCGCCACTACGGTTAGGCGAGCGATGGCTGCCTGCTTGGAGAGGTGTTGTGCTGCCTGAGTCTCCCCCGCTGCCACTCCCGGAGCGCGTGGTGCGTGGTTGCGTGCGTGTGCGTGAGGACGGTGTGTTGAGCGTGTTCGACTTGCTCGTCGTTATCGCCGCCCCGCTGCGGCTCCCGCGCCGGCCGGTGGCGATGACCTTACCATTCCCGCTCCCCATCTGCTCCGTCAGCTCACGCAGCTGCTTCCGCACATGTTGCTCACGCTGCAACGTCGCGTTTAACTCCCCTTCGAGCCGGCGAGACTCATTGCGCGCGACTTCACGGTCTGCCTCTGCCTGCTGGCACTTCTCCTTCATCTGATCCAAGCGCATCTGAACTTGACGCGCAATCACACGCATCGTTTCCTGACGGCGGCGCTTCTCCTCTGCCGCGCCATCGCGTCGGCCACAGAGCGCACACGCGTCATTCGGTCGTGAGGGTGGCTGCATCGGCGGCTCCACACCACGGCGCACAATGGCAGATGTCGCGATCGCCTTCATGCGCAGAGTCATTTCCTGAATCGTCGTCGACACGTCATGCAGCATGTCCACGACATCCGCGAGGTCGAGCGTGAATGTGGTACCGCGGGGTTCCCACTGGGCGTAGAGGTACGCTCGAAAATCAAAATCACGCGCGAACATGGCGTTGACCTCATCCACAGAGCAGTCATCGACACCCATTGCGACGAGGTCTTCTGTCGTGACGTACTGGATGCGTTGTAGAACTTGGTGCAAGGCCTCCTCCTGTGTGCCGTCCGCCTCCTCCTCACTGCCAGGCACGCCGCCACGTTGCGGCTGTTGCGTGCCTTGCTGCTGCTGCTGCTTTCGGATCTTGGCACGGACGAGATCTTGAATGTGATGACGACGACCCTGCAAGGACAGCCGCGCGCTCTGCGTGCTCTGGCGCAGGCTGTGCCGAATACTGTCACGCTCCGCTCGGCTGGCGGCCGCATCATCGCCACCACCACCATCTTCATCGTCGTCACCACCGCCTCCGCGCCGCTCCTCCATGTCCATCAGCACACTCGACGAGGACATGAGTGCCTCAGCGGTGCGCAGGGCACGACTCGTGGAGTTACGCGTCTGTGAGCGGAAGGCGTGAGGAGCCGACTCCGCATCATCGGCGTCGTCGCTCACAAGAAAACCGGTGCTGCCGCGTGCGGTGATGCCATCGTCGTCCATGTGATGCACCGATTGGTAACGATCACACCAATCGGAGAAGACCTGGAACACGTGGTAGCGATGCGCCTTCTCGGCCTCGAACACACCGACAGCACGGGCAACTTCGGCCCAGCGTCGTGCCGCAACATTCGCGTTAAGGGAAACCTTATCCAGGGCAACGGCCTTGTAAAGCGGCGCCGTGGCCTCATTCATAGCCGACGTCGCCTCGTGCATGGTGCGCAGCAGAGCGTAACTTTCGCTGTAGAGCTGGTCCTTGGCGGCCTTCTGTTCTGCCAGGCGGCGGCGTGCTTCGGCGGCGGAGGGGGCCTCGCCACGGTTGGGTCGCAGCGTTCCTCCTGTGCCAAGCGCAGCCTCGGCTTCATACAAGTCATTCATCGCACGCATCGCAGACTCATTGATCTCCTCCTCCAGCGCCTTGAGGAGTCCGGCGTGATCGTCGTCGTCGGCCTCCAGGTCGAATCGGTTCCGCTTCGCCTCGGCGCGGGCGACGAGCAGGTCCAGATGGGCAGCCTTCTCTCCTAAGCGCTCATTCTCCGCACGGAGTCGCGCCACCTCGGCGTCGGCCTGCGCTTGCGACCGTTCCAAGGCGCGGCGCTTACGGTGCTCGCCTTCGAGTTCTCGTCGCAGGCCAAGACTGTGCACTGCCTCCTCGCACGCCCGCTCCTTGGCGTAGGCAAGCACGTGAAGGCTGCTATCGGTGAGGTCCACGACGGTCTGTCGCAGTGCATCCAGAAGCGCACCTCGCTCCACACATTGACTGGCGACCTGCCGCACGACCTCCACGAGTCCGGCATCGACCACCGCCAGCACCTCTGCGGCGGCGTTGGTGTACTCACGAAAGCTCTCCTCCGCGGCTTTGCGAGTGGGGAGGCTCAGGAGCGGGTGCTGCGCTTCGCGCGTGTGCGTCAAGAGCCACTCCGCGGTTACCGCCCCCTCACCAGTCGTTGTCTCTCCGGCTGACGCCACCCCCTCACCCGCCTCACCCGCCTCGGTGTCTTCCTCCATCACGCGGGGGAGAATGCGGTAGGCAATGTCGGGATCCGTCACGGTCTTGAGCAGCGTCGAGTCGTGCAGGAGCATGTGATCGAGCGTCTCCGCAAGGAGGTACACCTGAGCCCGTCCGGTGGGCCGCGCGGCCGGGAAGAGCACATTCGCAGCCGAAGGCTCCCCACGTTCTCCTCGTCCATCGGCCTCCTCCTCCTGATGGAGCAAAGTGAGCATGCTGCCGTCCTTAGGTTGATGGGAGACAGACCAAGCCGATGCGGCGGTGTCCGACTGTCCCCCCGAGCCCGCTGTGCTCGAGGCAAACTGGCTCATGATGGGTACTTTGTTACGCGCGTAGCCCCCCAAGCTGCTCTCGGCACGCGTCGCGGAGGCCATGGTCGCACTCATGGTGCCCGCCAAGGCGCCGCTGGTGCTCGTCGTGGCGCCAGCCGAGCCACCTTGCCGACCTGCAGCCGTCGCACCGCGCTCTTGCAGCGTCACCCAGAAGCGACCTGGGATACGTGAGGTGCCAAAGGCCATGAGCCTGTCAATGACACTGCGTCGATCCCGTGCGAGCACCGAAGACTCGAGCGGCACCGCCGCCCCGGCGAGGAAGCGGTCAACGGACGACTGCCCGGTCTCGCCCCCACCACCGGCACTTGCCGTGGCTTGCTTGTCTACCATGGCTGCGAGCAATGTGGGCTTGATTTTTTCGAATTCCCGGCTGACGGCGAGCACCGTCTCGAGAACAGAGAAGGGAGGCTCTTCGACCGCGAGCGCACCCTCGTCGTCGTCAGCTGGGTCAAACGCGCTCGCGACTGTGCCTTGAGTCTGGTTCGCACGTCGCTCGAACACGTTCTTCTCTGTCAGCGTGCCCAGTACGGGCGGGAGTTGGCCAGTCCGTTTCAGCGCACGCAGACGGCGTTGCTGGGCCTGCCGACGTGCTTCCAGCTGGCGCCGCAGACATTGCTCGCCGTACTGCTGCGTTAGCTGCTCCACCAGCTGCCGGTCATCTCCGCGAAGGGCGGCGGAGAACGCAAAGTCCAACGCGAGCCCATCCTTCACGCCAGGCACGTCCATCTCCACCCCGTACTTCTTCGCCTTTTCATTGTATGGGTTCATCTCTTCGACGTCGTAGTCCACGGCATGACCGTCTTCGTCATACTCGTCGTCGCCATGGGTGTCTGCGGGAGCCGTGGCGTATGCGCCGCCGAGGCCACCTGTTGTGGAGAGCAGCGCGTCGCGTACGCCGCGTGAGAGAATGCCGGCCGGCGCACCGTGGCCCGCCGTTTTCTGCGCTTGCAGCATCTCCTCTTTGCTGCGAAGCTTCATTGGCCGCAGTCGGTGCCGGTCACGCGCCTTCTTCGCGTCCTCTGCGGAGCCGTAGACGACAGGCGGGGGAGGAAATGTCATGGCGGCCGTGGCGAGCGAAACTGGTGCGGTCGGCGCGAGCTCCGGTGCGGCGTACGGCACGTATGTGCGCTGTGCAGGTTGGGGCTTGGAGCGTGTCGGAGAGGTCGTCCGCGGCGTGTCGACCTCATTCGTCGTGTCGACGCTTGCCTCGATCGTGTGGCGAACAGGGCCGGTTCGATTTGTGTGTGGCGCCGCGTCTGACTCCCCGCCGTTGGCGTTTGTCGCGGAGAGTCGTGTCTTGTACAGAGCCTTATGCGCGGCGGCAATACTGGGTGGCTCGAGATACGATATGTTCGCGGACAACACGCGCTGACCCGCATTGCCTCTGTTGTCCATGTTTGTGATACCTGACCTGGCGAGCTGTGCCCGTAGGAATGCCAGTTGCTCCGCATCTTGCTCTTGTAGCTGTTCCTGTTGTTGTCGTTGTTGCGTGGCGTTCATCGTCGCAGCCGTCGATCCGAGTAGCGGGTTCACCGCCGCCCCATCGCTGCTGTTTGTCGCACGCAAAAAGTCTGCCGGCGTTACGCCCTTCACGGTGTGTCTTGAACGTGCTGTGGTGCCGCCAGCGGACTTGACACCGGGCAGTGTGGCGGCCTTAGTCGCACCCGTCTTGCGGCGATTCCCACTTTTTGCAGACGGCGACGGCACGGCGGCAGCCAGTTGTGGCGAGGCTCCACCGCCGTTCGGCTTCGTAGAGCTCTGGGCTTGTGCTCTCTCCAGCGCCGCCGCCGCCGCCTCCTTGGCGCCAGGCCCAGCCGCGAAGGTGTAGTAGCGGCCATTGAGTCGGCCTTGTGCGAGCGTGTGTGCGGCGCGCTGTTGCCCTTTGCGGAGGAGCATGTGCAGTGCTTGCGGTGTCACCCGGTCGTCGACGGGCGGCGCCGGTGCCGATTGGGTCGGCGGGGAGAGCGGCGATGAGCCCGCGCTGCCGCCCGACAGGTGCCGTGTGCCCATAGCATAATAGCGCGGCTCCGTCGCGAGGTAGTGCACGGACTGCTGCGCAAGGGTGGACGGGGCTAGGTTGAGCTCCTCACCGAGGTGGCGCGTCAGGAGCCCGGTCGTGGCGTGCTGCAGGTCCTCTACACCATCGACGACGACGCGCTGGAGGCCATCGCGATGCATATCATCTTCATCTTCCTCCTCGTCCTCGTCTGGTCGCCGACCGTGGCGTTTTTTGCGGCCTATCAAACCCGGGATGTAGTGTGCCGCACTCTGATTCGTTCGCTTGGCTTCTTCTGAATCTGGATCGAGAACACGACCTTGATAGCGACCGGCGTCAAGCATGTCACCGATACGCCCGGGCGCCACGCCGTCCTCTACAACAGTCGAGACGAGGGCAGCGGCGTTCTTGTTACGCCACTGTGATGTTGTCGAGTAGCGCCGCGGCACCGAGGGCAGGGAGGAGGTACCGCCTGGGAGGGAGCCACCGAAGCCGTTTAGCGGAGCGGGCAGTCCTCCCTCGAACGGGCTCGTGGGGGAGCCATAGCCTCGATCCATGCTTGACTATCACCACGGGAGACGTCAACTGGCAGGAGAGGCAGCAACAACAACAAAACAAAGCAAAATAAATATGTTTCCCGCAATCGATTTCTCCGCGTATTGTTTTCTTCTCTTCGGTCTTGTGGGTTGGCTAGGCGTTTTCGAGAACACCAAGCTGTACATAAAATAATTATAGTGCATTGGGGGAAAAAAAAAGAGCAGTGACAGAGGCGGAGAGATAGAGAGGAGCAGTGTGATGCGATCCACAGAGGTGAGCGGCCATCGTACGTACCAGGGGTAACTGCCTATCTCTGAAAGCAAGCTCAGACGGCATTGAAGACGAGTGAAGTGGGTGATAATGCACGAATACACTTGCTCTCTCGTGAGATGTGGTTCATCGTGAGTGAGGTCATCGTCAGAAATGTTACTTTTTTTTTGTATTTTGCTTGGAGGTTTCCGGATCGAATGGAAATGAGCTGTGACGAATCTGAGCAGTAACGACACACACACACACATGAACACCAGGTGATCATCGAACAGAAGTGCCTTGACCGATGAACTCGCGCATACGACGCGCGGCATCCTCCAGCGCCGGGTTCTGCGCTGGTGCCTTCTGAACGTCTGTGCCATACGAAGTCACTTGAATCACCAGCGACGGCTGCAGCACATACGCCATTGGGTCGCAAATGTACTCGTCCTTCGCCTCCACGTCGAGTGTGGTTTGGCTGCAGATGTGCGTGTCCACCTGCCAGGTCATGGGGAGGGAGAGCGCGAGGCAGCGGGAAGCTGCGGAGGCGTGGATGACGTACGCGGTGAGCTCGCGCTGGCCGTGGTAGGCCCGCCGAACGCCTGGCGCCACGAAAGGGCGTGGCGGCTTGCCGTCCGTGTTGGCGAGAAGATCAAGGCCGCCAAGGTGCACGATGCCCCAATCGGCAGGCACGTGCGACCACCGCTCAGCCAGGAGCCGACGGAAACGAAAATGAAACTCGACGTCGTCTTCGAGAATAAGCGCACATGTGTTTTGCGACGCCACCACCTTTTCCCACACCGCACGGTGACCAAGCGCGCAGCCGATGGCGCCAGGGGTGAGGTCCATGCCAAAGAGCTTCTCCTCCGTCGGGAGCTGGAGTCGAGCAAAGCCTGTCTCTGATAGTGTGCCGTTCGCACGGAGGGCGGCCATGTCCAGCTGGCTGCCGTCTACGCCTGGCACACGCTCTACGGCGACGCCAGGCTTCAGAAAACGCTGAATGTGAGCTTTTTTCATTTCTGCCTGCACATGCATCCATCGGTCGGTGCGGCGATCGAGATTGAGTACGTAGCACGCGTCGAACAGCGTGCGTGCGAGTGTCGTGCGTCGAAGCATCTTGAGCTTCGTTTTCTGTCTCTTTCTGACGTTTTATTTTTTTTGTGTTTCACGACTCACAAAAATGACCTCATCAAGAGCTGTATGCACGAAAGAAGAGAAAAAAAAAACAAAATCGATTTCCAGGAACACAACATCAGAAGAAAAGAGAAGGAAGAAAAGAGGGGATACGAATACAGCAGTTGACAAACTACCATGACTGTGATGATGACGATGGGTGGGTGGGACCTCCTCCCGCCTCTCCTTCCAAGAATGGCGTATTGCTCCATAAGAGCAAAGAGCAGCGTCCTGCTGTGTTGCTTCCTTTTCTCGCGCTCTCTTCCTCTCACGTGTGCGTGTGCTCGCTGAGAGAGAGAAAGAGAATAGAGTGAATGTGAGATGCCGAAAAGAACTTGGAGTCTTCTTCGTTTTCTCAAATGTGTTCGAACAGATGGTATTGGATAAGAACGGGAGGGGGGGGTCTTTCTTTCCACTACTGTGTCCTTACGTTCTCTTTGTTTTAAGGGTTTAGCACACTTAGTCGAGTAGATCACTGCTTTATATTCAACAGGGAGGCAAGAGATCTGCTATGCGGGTCTCCTCCTTCCAAACTTGCCATTCGCTTTTTTTTTCTTGCTGTTGCTGTGCGCTGTCAGTTCCACCCAGGCACATTCACACATCATTGGCCTCATGGGCAGCGCCTTGGTGACGCCGTTTGGGGCCCCAGCCCGGGGCGTTTGGCACAAACTTGGCCACTCCAGCTGCCTGACTGCGGAAATCGTACTTTTTGTCGTACGTGAAGTCCACGCCTTCCGTCAAGGGCGTCACGAGGAGCCGCACCGGCTCGCTGTTCTTCTTCGCCTTCTTGTGCACAAAGCCCTCCTTGCCTTCGGCCATATCTGTCCGTGTTGGCGAGGTGCTCGCCGCCACTGTTTCGGCCACTGAGGATGGCGTGACGCCCTCTTGCTGCTGTTGTTGTTGTTGGGCTTGAAGCTGCTTCGCGTCCTTCTCATCTTCTAGCATCTTCCAGCGCAACATGACACGGACCAGCACATCGGGTGGGCAGTCCGTTTTGATTCCCGCTGGTGCACAGTGCACCTGGCTGCATCGGTACCCGAGCCGTGCCAAGGCCGCGACAAAGTACGGCGTGGGCGGACAACGCACACGAACATACGAGGCGATGTCCGGCAGAAGATAAAAGAGAGGGCAGTCAGGCAGTTCCTCACGCGCGACCTGGACGAGTCCGGTGATTCGCGCGGTGGCGGTCAGGCGCTCTTCCCCATCTCGCTCATCGATGATGCCTTGAATGCCTTCGAGGTACTCGCGATGCTGCGTGGGGGCGATGTAAAGTGGGCCTGAAAGAGTCACCTCTGACCCACACACAGGGCAGCCGCACGATGGCGCAGGCGAAACATCTGTCAAGGATGGGGAGGCGTGCGAGGAGGAAGGGGAGGGCACGAACACCGGGACGCTCTCGCGCACCGTGGGGGCCTGAACGCGGGGTGTTTCTTGGCGACTTGGCAGCACCGGCATGCACTCCTTCCGTGGGCCCGCTGTTGCACAGCTCGCCTCACCCGTGTTGGGCTCATCCTCCCGGGCAGGGCTACGATCACGCTTTGCTCCGGCAACGTTGTGCTCTGGGCCGTGTCCAGGGCGGCGTCCATCGCCACCAGCACTCCCGTTACGTTGCTGCTGCTGCTGCTTCCGGCGGCGGTGTCGAGCCGTCTTCGCCACCGCCATGGGCCGCACCCAGAACGCAGGACAGTGTGTGCATTGGTACTGCATCCCTAGCTTACACGGCGACAGCTTCACCTCGGCGGGCTGCGTGTACACACGGAAGAAGCAGCGGACGTAGAAGTCAATGTGGAGCGAGATGACAGGCACAATGAACTTCTTGTGCTTGTTCGCTACTCTCTCGATTGAGGCGAGAAGAATGCGCACGGCCATCTCGTGGCAATGAGAGCCCTTGTACGGCACCGAGTTATACTTGGCGTGACAGGTGTCAGGATAGTTTCCGCAGAGAATAGCGCTGTCTGTACTGGTGACCAGCATGAGGCCGCCCTCCTTGATGCACGTGAAGGCGCCATCGAGGAACGGCGAGGCAGTGCCGTAGGGGTCCAGATCCACGACATCCATAAGCTCACTCTGGAGCAGCGGCGTCGTCTTGCCAGAGGTAGCGTCCGCAAAGCAAAGTCGCTGCCCTTGATGGACTCCCGCGTTCATGCCAAGACGGTGCATAAGGTCGATGGCATCGTCCTTGTTGGCGACAATGGCACCACCCGCGGCAATGCCGGAGCCGTCTTCTGCAATGGTCACCGCCGAAGTTGGGAAGTTCTCTGTCAGCGTGGCGTGTGCGATGGGAACACCATTGAAGGCGCAGTTGCGCTCAATGCAGGCGACCGCGTCCGCGTCAAGGTCGTTCGCAATGATGTAGCGTACGTTCGTGATCTCCTTGTAGTACCGAATGGCACGCAACCCCGTTGCGCTGAGGGCCTCCAAAATGGTGATGCCCTCCTTGGTCCCGCCACGACGCGGTGGCTCTGTCAGCCGCAGCCGCGAAAACCACTCCAAGGCTGAAATGCTCAAATCTCGATTCACCACTTGTGCGGGGTTGTAAAAGACGGCCTGATCGTCTACGGCATCCTCCTGGGCCTCCTGCTCGAGCTGCTGGTGCTGCTTGCTCACCATGGCAGGCGGGAAGAGCACCGCCGTGGTGCCTTCGCTGACCTTCACGAAGCCATCTGGGCACACCGCCTCCAACGCGGTGTAGTCAAATGTGCCGGAGCGCGTGCACATGCGTTGCCTTTTTTTTTTTTGAAACAACCAACAGGAGAAAAGGAACAAAAGAAACACTCAGACAATCGTGCTGTCAGAGGAGAGAGAGATAGAAGTATGCATAGTCGGAAGGGATAGGGGCGATGTTATATTGTAGACAGAACAATGTCTACCATGAGAGAGAGAGAGAGTAGAGAGCATACCAACGTAACAAACGCACACACACAAGCAATGTTTGAAACGATGTCATTCTTAACAGTTCGGCTCATCTCATGGCCTTTTGCTTTGCTGCCTGTTTGGGTTCGGGTCAGATCACCACGAGAGAGAGAGAGAGAGACTCCGTTTCCGAAGAATGCGAACAACCAAAAAAATAAATAAACGTGTGTCTCAGCCATTACTGTCCACACGTGACGCCAATCCGCGAGGTCTTCTTTTCTCCCTCGTTCTCTCAGAGTCATCAGCAGCTGAGTACTACCGTTAGTTTAACCTTTTTTTGTGTATGTGTGTGCGTTCTCTTGTACACGTCATGCCTAGCCTCATCTTTCTTCCCTTCCTTCTCCTCGCTCTCTCCCTCCACTCGCTCATGGCGAACGAAAAACACAGAGGGAGAGACAAAACAAACAACAACACCAGTAAAAAAGCAACAATGGGGAAGTTGAGAGAGAGAGATCAGGCTTGGGTGAGATGACATCGAACGGGGGGCTGAGTCAGCCTTCAGGTTCAGCCTAGTTTACATCAAACAAAAAAAAAATACAACAGAACCCCACTCCCCAAGAGTAGCACGAGGCGTCTCGCGTCTTCTGCTTCGCTTTCTTCTTCTTCTGTGAATTCTATCGGCTAGAGTGACTTGCTGTGAATCACACGTGCACCCTCTTCCTCGTACGCCTGCCGCGAAACCACCAGGTGAGGAAAGAGAGATGTCCTCGCAAGCATGGCGGCTCCAAGAAAAGCCGTGTACCCGCGGCAGCCGACATCGTGCACCTTGATCGGCGTCACGGCTTCATTTGAGTGATTCTCGCGGTATAGTTGGACAATTTCGGACTCTAACCGCGCTCTCGCACCAGGGAAGGAGAGATTGTTACCTGCCACCACGATGTTCTTGTACAGCTGCGGGCGGAGTGCGTTCTCGCAGAGGTTGATGGAGGCGAATGGTAGCCATGAAATACCTTTCCGGAAGGACGGCGTGAAGACCTCGCCCATGACGGTGAGCACCTTGGACCGCGGCTCATACCGCTCGTCATCGCCGAGGAGAGAGAAGTCGAACAGAACATCTGTCGTGGCCACACGCTGCTCCGCGGAGAGGGGAATTGCCTGTCCATCCGGGAGCTCGAACGTTTCTGTGCCGGCGTTGAGGAGATAATCCACATCGTCATCGCCGTCGACGAGGGGCCTACTCGTGCTCAGATGATCGCCATTGGTGCCGAGAAACGCCTCATCGGCTCTGCCACGCACACCACCACCACCACCCGATGCGATGCGTGCACTCCCTGCTGTGGACAAAAAGTTAATATTCGAATCCTGGTACGCACTGCGGCGCACCAAACCAAAGTTCTCCTTTGCCTCGTTCAGCAGAAGCTGCTCCACTGGCGTGCCAAGACTGTAGCCCTCCTGACGAAGCAAGCCGTGCAGATAGTTCGTCAACGTTTCACCGGCGACGGTGCTTTGCGTGACGTGGCGACCGAGTGCATAGCCTTCATGCACAGGCACAGCGAGTGTACGGTCCTTGCCGCTGTCTACGACGAGGCCCGTTGTGAGTCCATAGGCGTACAGGCTCAGCACCTGCGATACGCCGAGGAACAGCGAGTGCGCGTGGAAGGTTTCCATCATCAGCTCCAGCGTGCGCTCCTTCTGCGCGGCGGGTGTGTTGATAGCGTCGGTGAGCAAGAAACAGTGGTTCTCCGGCGAGACCCGCAGCTCCGAAAAAATCAAATGGCTCCACAAGTTCTCCATGTCATCCCACGCCTCAACAAGTCCGTTGTGAATAGGCGAGCGCACGGTCAGCATGCCCTGCTTCACCACGGCTTCTTCACCGACTTCAATCTCATTCATGCCCGCGGCCATGGCGACGCCGCGGTGACGTGGGTAGCCGACTAGTGTGGGGATATCAAGCCGTGGACCTTCTTCGCCGGCGTAGCCTGCACGAAGGTGGTGGGCACCACAGTCCAGGATGACCGTTGGCGTTGTCCCTGACATGACACTAATTTTTTTCTGTTTTTTTGTTTCACAACGAAAAAAAAAAGAAGGAAAACACGACGTCGGTTCAGACACTATGTATTCTGTACTCTGTGTTCTGTTTTTTTGTCCCTTTGTTTGTAGATAGCGGTGTGTTCCGTTTGTACCCCGAATGTGAGCACACGCACGCACACGTTTTGAATGTGTTCCTTTCGTTCCCGTTGCCCATAAAGAAAGAAAATGAAGAAGAGAAGTGTGGGGGATACAGTTGAAGTTTTTTTTTGTGTGCGCCATCACGGGAGCAGACGGCGACGAGCATATGCTATTGTCTCTCACATTGCCTCTCGACTTTTGCAAAGGTTTTTTTTTCCACATTCGCACTGTTTTTTTATTGGAAGTTTTTTTTTCCCGTATCTCTACGGGCTCAACCCAGCCATGAGTCATTCATTCAAAGATCCGTAAGAGACTGGCAAACGCAAAAAGAAAACGACAACAACAACAGTGGGAATGACCAGACGATGTACGCGAGAGTCCTTACTGCACACCCACGCTTCTCATTTACATCGAGAGACTACCACTTTCCCGATCTACCGTACACACGCACACAGGGACAGGGACAGGGCATTCAAGCCCAGGAGATGATGATGATCAGTGCCAGCTCTTGAGATGTTCTTTCTTCTCTGTTGAAGTAGCAAGCGAGGTGGCTAGGCAGACATCCCGGAACCGTACTTGGCAGTCCAGTCTGCATACTTTTTCAAATCTTCCGTTCTGACACTGCTGCGCGTCGCGGCAATGCTCGCTTCGACGTCGTCCAATGTCACGTTGGGCTTTCGACACGCAATTTGAGTTAAATCTTCGGAGGGGCGACCACCACGCCCAGCGCTGGCACCTGCCGTGGCGGGCGCCTGCTCCAGCTTCTCAATCCACTTACGAATCGGTCGCATCATCGCCTCTCGGCACGCAATGTCGATATCTGCGCCAGACATGTTCTCGGCAAGCTCGGCACACCGCATCCAATCAAACTCAGCCGCATTCTCCACGCGATCTGCGAGAAGGTGGCGGAACATGTCCGCCCGTGCCGTGGCGGTGGGGAGCGTGACGAGAATGCGCTTCTCCAATCTGCGCAACATGGCCATGTCCAAGTCCCATGGAACATTGCTCGCGGCGAGCACGAACACCACCTCACCGCCGCGTCGTTTTGACAACCCATCCATCTGCGTCAGGAGCTCCGTCTTCATCCTCCGCGACCCTTCGTGCTCGCCTTCGGAGGAACGCGCGGACATGATGGAGTCGACTTCGTCAATGAAGACCGTGCTGGGGCTGTAGTGAACGGCGAGGTCGAACAACATGCGTATGAGCTTCTCCGAATCACCGCGCCACTTGGAGACGACCGAGGAGGCGGAGATGTTGAAAAAGGTGGTCCGGCACTCGGTGGCGACGGCCTTGGCCAAGAGCGTCTTACCCGTTCCTGGCGGCCCAAAGAGAAGAATACCTTTCCACGGCCGCACAATGCCTTCGAACAACTCCGGGTATTTGACGGGCATCACCACCGCCTCCTTCAGCAAGTGCTTCGCGTGATCGAGCTCGGCGATGTCCGTCCAGTGAACAGTGGGATTGACATCCAGTATGTCACGCATGATGCTCCCGGCGAGCTCGTTCTGATCGTGTGTGGCGAAGACGGGCATGGGCTTCAGTGCGCGTCCAAAGAACTCGTTCTCGTCCTCCACGCGGCCAGCCCCTGCGCTCGTGGAAGCGCTCACTTCTACCTTGTGACCGGCCAAGTTGAGGGCATCGAGTCCACCATCGTCATGGGCACCGTCACCGGAGCGATCTTGCGAGTCCTTCTTGCCCTTTTTGGACGCCAGCAGTGCGCGTTGGATGCCACCGGCTGGCCGTGGTCGGCTCTCTGCGAGGTGTGCGGGCGGTGCGGCCTCTGACGTGGACGCCGCGGAGGCGTAGCTTGGTGAGGCGCTCGCGGAGGCAGCTGGCGCGATCTTACCACCACCACCACCACCACCACCGCTGCGGCTGCCCGTCGTCGTCGTTGGCGCTGATCCGCTGCCACCTGTCGGTCTCACCAACATCTTCTCTCCACCTTGCGTCACGACCTTCACCGTCTCCTCCGAGCCATCACGCGAGCGAAAAAGCTTGGGTTTACGTTGGTATTTAATCTCGTAGAATTGCTCGAACTCCGACACGAGACCCACGAGATCGATATTATCCGCCGCGGCGTACTGCTGCAATGTAATGTTGCTCTCTTGCTGAAGCTGCTGAAGTGCATTCTGGTAGCCTTGCTCCAAGAGGAACTGTTCTACGAGAACAAGAATACCTTTTAGGCGGCGCTGGCGAATTTTGGCGTCCTCCTCCCGCGCGAGCTGCTGGGTCTTGACCTGTGCGAGCGTGGACCCCGCCGCCGCATTCATCCGGTTTGACAAGGGCTGCAAGTTGCGGCTCATGAGAGGAAGAGAGAGAGAGAGAGAGAGTCAGTCAAGAAAGGCGCACTAGCGGTACAAATATCAAAACAACAAATACAATGTGTGTACTAGAATGACGAAAGTCGAAAAGCAAGAGAGAGAGGGAGAGAGGGAGACATGAGTAAAATACAATCTGAGAGACCTATCACAAGTGCAGTTGATGCGAATGACCTGCTTGTTGATTCCCGCTTCCGTGTGGAACAGACTAACTTTTGCACTTGACGCGCGCGAGCATCAAAGTGCGGCAAACGTCGCCTCACACAAACACACTTTCTCTATCTCGTGTTCTTGGTTACCACTGAAAGAGGAAAGAGACACGCTGCCAGCGTACCAAGCAACCCCCCCCCCCCACCCACCGAGAACATGTCCGCCCCAAAGGCTGTTTCCTTTCTATATTTATATGTTGCTCCACTTTTAATTCATTTTATGTCAATTCAGACAGACCTCAGCACAAAAGTGGCATACCAATCGATGATACAAAGGTACCACAACAACAGAACCGCAAAGAAAACAAGAAGGAAAGGCAAGAGCAAACAAAACAAAAAAAGAAACACGCACGCATATGACAAAACTGTGAAAAGAAGAGGAGAACGAGAGAGAGAGAGAGCGTGGCAGAGGACACACTGAGTGATCATCTTTTATTATTATTAT
Organism: Wallacemonas sp. 195SL; assembly: GCA_030849605.1. NCBI lineage: Eukaryota > Euglenozoa > Kinetoplastea > Trypanosomatida > Trypanosomatidae > Wallacemonas > Wallacemonas sp. 195SL. Next base: position 41,889 of record JASANS010002458.1, on the reverse strand, counting down.
AATAAAAGTTCTTATGCTGTCTTCTCCCAGTTTCTCACTCGAGTCCCGGCCTTAACAACAACAAGAGCAACACAAGTGAGAGAAAATATGTTAACTACGCTTCTTCTGGCATCACCGGCATCTTTGAAATCACAGCGTCGAGGTTGAGAAGATCAGACAGCACCCATCGATCCGTCTTGTCCATGTAGAAGCACACGAGCTTACGCTGCGTAGGGAGACGTTGACTCATGTCCTCTGGCAGACCCAGCTTGCTGCCCACGTACGACGTGTATCCAATCTCCAGCTGCGGAGTAAACGGCTTCGCCAGCAATTCAAGCGCCTTGACTGCCCAGATCGGCGTGAAGAGCGCGAAGAGACGCGCGACCGCCATGCGCTGATTCTCGTTTTGGCACCCAATGAGACGCTGGTAGAAGTAGTCGTAGAACTTGGCAAAACGCTGAGGCGGGCTGGCCACATCCATCGCCACCAAGACGAGGGCCTTGGCCGATGCAGGGACGTCGTTCATGATCATGTTATCGACACGGATAGTCACCGCGATGTCACCCTCCGCCAATGTGTCCTCGTTGTTGTCCTCGCTGCCTCTGGCCTGGCTTCCGTGCTGCACCTTTGCCAGTCGGGTCATACCGGAGGCAGAGGCCGCGGTCTCTGTGGCTGTGGTGGTTGCTGTAGATGCAGAGGAAGAGGAGGTGCTCGTGTTCGCGACGGCCTGCCCCTTCGTCGCGACGGCTGGCTGCGAGAGTATCGAGTGCTTCTTCCAGTACGCCACCACGCTATCCGAGACGGTGATGTCGACAGACTGGGCGCTATCTGCGAGAGGGTTGTAGTGCAGCAGGGCGTTGTCGAAACGAATAAACCCAACCAACTCCGTCGCCACCACCAGATCAGTTCGGCAAAAGGAGAGAAAGGAGTTGATCTTGCCAGCCAGGTGCTGATCCCACATGTGGAACAGCTTCAGCGCCATGAGATGAGAAATGGGAAGCAGGCGCTCAAGGGTGGGCACAAGCGTGTGCTCCACCTCTTCCACCGCCGTCTTCGCTGTCTCGGGGTGTGGTGATGATGACGACGACGATGCGGGCCCCGCAGACTCAGCCTCAGAGGACTTGGTGTGGCTCGTGCTCGCTTGAGCGTTTTTCTGCGATGCTGATGGCGTGAATCGTGTGGCTGCGGCTGTGGCAGGGGCGACCACGGCTGCTTTTCCCGCTGCCGCGTCGTCGCTCGCGAAGATGTCCTCCAAGTTCTTGACCGCTTCGTTCCCTCGGATGGGGAGCTGCCACCGCGTAAGTGCGAGCCGCGCCAGGGGGTCAATCACGCCCTTGTTGAGCTTTTCCTTGCTGTCGTCACCGAGCTGCTCCGTGACGTCGATGATGGGCTTGAGAAGTGCATCCATGACGAGGGAGGTGCTGTAGTACGCCTGCTCCGCGCCCTTCAGCAGGCCATCGACATCACAGCAATCGACAAGCTTTGCGAATTCATTGTAAGCATCCACAGTGGCGCTGCGACCAAACGTCACGACAATATTATTATTGTTCGCATTCGAGCTGTCGTCTCCTGCGGCAGGGTGACCTGCTTTACTGCCGGGCGATGCTGCTGTTGTTGTTGTTGTTGTCGAAGACTGTGCTGACGTGGTCGGCGTCGGAGAGGAAGATGGCGGCGAGGAGGACCCCGTCCGTACCGCCACGGCCAACCGCGCAGCTCCTTGTGTCATGGGCGATCCGCCACCATGGGCACCGACAAAGCGGTGACGAAGGAACAGACGCTGCATTAAGAGCTACCTTTTTTTTTGGGGGGGGGGCGGGGCTTGTTAATTTCGTTTCGCACTGCGAAGTATAACTCTTTTTTTCTTCTTGTTCGTCTACACACGTTCAAGCGTGCAACGAGGAACAGCGAAATATCGTGGACTGATATTTAAACAAAAAAAAAAAACACTCACCTTGTGAAATTATGAAAACAAGAAGAACTGTGTTTGCGTATATGTCCGTAAGGGGAGGAATAGCAAGCCAAACAAAACAAAACAAAAAAAAAAAGAAAAAGCCCCACCGATCGGATTTAAATGTAATAGTGAAAAATATGGAAGCAAAGAAAGAGAGAAGGGGCAGCAAACGACGAAATTGTTGCGTTTTTGCTTCAGCATTCAAATAAAAGAGACAACAAGAGGACAGGAAGAGTCACAAAATGCGGTGGAGAATGACAGGAGAGAGAGAGAGACGGAAAGCGGAAGTGCCAAGTTGGTCATGACATCTCAGAACGAACCCGACCACACCGATCGGCTGAAACTGTCAGCAAGCACTTTTTGTCCGTCACAACCAACAAGCATACACGGCGTGCATGTTCAGAGATATGTATGGGAGGAGGGGGGAGCCGAGAAGCAAAGCAGCTGTTTGCGCGATGTCAAAAACAAAACAGTCCTTTGCGTTACCTTTCCTCACTCGTTTTTTTAAAAAGATTTTAACCACATAATCTTGCGGTGTGTGTGTGTGTGCTTAACGGCATGTGAAGAGCGAAATGGGGGAGTACAATAGTAATAGTGGAAGCGCAACAAAAAAAAAACCACGATCAATCGCGAAACAAGAGACAGCTTCTGTGAGTGAGAAGGTCAGCTAACAACAACTATACGAGCACTAATCCCACGTTTTCAAGATGGGGAGAAGAACTGAAGAATGGCCTTGAAGAGGACATACGTCGCGTACACCCACAGGAGAAACATGAAAGTTGGCACCAGGGAAAGAAGGGTCATCACAATGACACCTATCATCAGCAGGCTGCGCTCCTTCGTGCTTTGCTTGACCGGTGCCGCCGCATCACGAGCGATGTCCTCGGCTTGACTGTTTGCAATAGCACGGATAGGCACCAAGTCCGACAGCACCCACTGCCCTGATGGTGCCATGTACATGACCATGAGTTTCTCTACCACGCCATGACCCACTTCGTAACCTTCCGGTCGCTGCGGCACCACACCGAGCACACGCACGGCGAGCGGGCTGTCCAGAATGGTCAGCCGATGACCGAGAAAGAAGAAGCCAGTGCGGTTCAGGAAATCACCGACACGCTCACGGGCGGAGTGCGCACCGAAGAGGGCCGGGTACCGTTCCTTCGGTACGTGAACGTGGAGGCTCGCAAAGAGAGCAAATCGTGCGTCGAGGGGAATGTCATGCAAACTCAATTGGAAAAACCGCACGGCGGTGTCGTGCTCGCCGTCTGCACTGCCAGCTACACGCTTGTCTGGGGCGGAGGACGCTGCAGAGGACGTGCGATCTTGTTGGTCGCTGTTCTGGTCTTGAGAGCCGCGTTTGGCAGCGTTGAAAAATGCCTTCTTGCGCGGCTCCGACGACGCTGGCGACGTCCCCTTCTCCTCGTTTCCGTGGGCCGCACTCACCTTGTGCTTGAGGGCATCAGTCAAGCGCATCTCCAGGTTGAACTCGCGCCGGAGAGTGTCCTCGCCGTAGATTTTGCCGTTAAGCAAGTCGATAAGACCCACGATGTTCACAGACTCCACGAAGTCATTCGGCCCCGCCAAGCACATCACATTGGCCAAGCCGAGACGGTAGCCCGCCCAGAGCATCAAGAGATCTTCGGCCATCGCCCGGCTCATGGGCAAGATAGACGTGAGGCCGGCGACGAAGATGTCTGCCTCACTCTTCATCGCGACGAAGGCTTCTTTTATTTTCGTTTGCTTCTCGTTTTTTGAGCGTGACAGTAAAAGTGACGCGGCCAGCTTGGACGAAAAGGACTGGATCGCCGGATCAGCAGGGCTTGTCTTGCTTCTTTTCGTGCCTTGCTCGTTCTGAGTTTCCGTGCTGTCGCCATCTTTTCGGGTCACCACTTTGGGAGCGACGCTGGACAAGTCCCACTCCGATTCAGGGCGAAACGCCTCGGCCAGGATCTGGCGTCCCTCTGCGAGGGTCGTCTCGGCGTGCCAGGTTTGCAACACCGCTGATATCTCCTTCTTTTTCATCCCGCTTTGGAGCAGCTGTTGATAAGACTTGATCATTTCTTTACTCGGCTCCGATTCGGTCGCGGTCAGGCGGCCAACCACGACGCCCACGCTGTCATGGACCTGTCTTAGGCCGGTCAGCAGCGCATCATCCGCACAGAGGTGGAGCTGCTCGGCGTAGTGACGGTAGGCCAGCTGTGCCTGAAGTGCGGAGTCGGTGATGTACTTTGCCTTGTTTTGCCGGAGTGCTTCTGCATCACCGGTGCCGGGTACGTAAAAGGTTGGTCGCGTGCTGGTCTTGGTAAGTCGTTCGTTACGGCTAGAGAAGTGCCGTGCGGGCATGGTGCGTGCACCGACGGCCTTTGCGGAGATGCCTACCGAGGCATGCGTTGTGAAGAGAGGCAGCGGTGTTGTGCGAGACAAGGGGCTTCTTCCCAACGAGACGACACTCCGACGCATGACCACGTTTTTTTTTTTGATTTCTCCTTCGTGTCTCTTGTGAAGCAAGGAGAGGAGAACCGAGAATTTCACTTTGTTCCGAGTACTGGAAAGAAAGCAGTAACAGAACCAACAACAAGACCCAGACGGGATCAATATACGATCTGACGTGAATAAAGATGAAAATGACCGAGAGCGATGCCCAATTAAAACAAAAGAAAATGGGAAAAGTAGCGAAACACAAAGAAAAGAAAGCAACAGAGTCAACTGGATACGCTAAGTGCCTCCCCTTTCTTCTTGAGGAAGCGAGAGATAGAAAGAGGGAGAGAAGGAGGAGAGTCAAGTGCGAGGAATATGAGGGAGTGATGAGACCGATGCATGACTGCACTGAAGAGGTGAGCTAAAGTGAAATGACGAATACACATCGCGACACCTCCGTTGTTGAGTGTATTTGCTCCTTTTTTTTCTCTTGTAACTCTCGCATGATTTTGTTTTGTTTTGATTCATTTATTGATTGATCCTCGCTTGTAGATAGTTACTGTTCCTCAGGTGCTAACAAAACAGAATCAAACAGCAAAAAAAAAAGATTATTCTTTTTTTTTTTGGTTCTCTGAACGCAACGTTGTATGCGCTAAAGATGGGCCGTCGCGACGCGGAAGTGACGTGGCGTCGCGGCAGTCTCCGCGCGTGCCACCGTGCACGTCAACTCGCGTGTCGGCAAAGGCTGACCGAGTAAACGCTGCGCCAGCACCTCTTGTCGCGTGAGACCGACTCTCTCCAGCGTCTCCAGCTCCTCCACAGCGGGCGATGCCATGGCTTGTGTGTGCAGAGACGACTCAGCGCGCCGCTGAAGGTAGCGTGTCTCTTCCATGAAGACCTCATAGCGAAAGGCCACACGTGTCATGGGGACACGCGACTTGGTCACATCGTTGCCCGCCATGCTCGCCAGATCAAACAATGGACCAAGCCAAGCTTCCTTCTGTGCGGGCGGGAACCCACTCATGAGCACGCTATTCCGCGCCACCTCACAAATGTCCGCTGAGGACAAGTTCCACACATTCTGCGCGGTGCTGTACTCTTCAATGAGGGGCTGCTCGGTGCGGTGAAACATGAGCGCGCCATCCGTCGCCAGCGTCACCTTCAGCCCCCGGTGGAGGAAGCGAGGAAAGGGATTGAGGTGATAGCGGCAGAACAGGGCGTTGTTGGAGAGCGGCACGATGCCGAGCGGAATCTGCGTGAGATAATACAGGTACTCGAGCACAGGTCGGTGTCGGAGCTGGATACCGTGACCAATCCCATCGGCGAGAAAGAAGGCGTCGGCCATATGATCGGGATCCCCACTCTCACCCGCATGCGGGCGGAAGTCAAACGTGGCGAGCCCACGCGCTGCACGGACGTGGTTGAGGCTCGCAATGTTCGCCCACATGTAGTACATGTAGTACGCGAAGGGGGGATTCTCCGCGCTATTCCACTCGCTGGGGCGTCGGCGAATGCGCTTGTCCGGCTCTCTGTCACTCTCATTGTCCACGCTGTCAAAACCCGAGACGTGTGCCAAGAAGGCATTCAAAAACGGATGCTTCTCCGGCTCCAGCGTCGCTTCCCAGAGCGGGGCGAAGATGTTCTCAAGCATGTCACCAAAGTTCTGAAGCTGCCCTGCTCGTTTGTAGAGATGAAAGAGTCGTGGCACTTGAATCATCCAGCGGTTCGTGCCGTGAGACATGCCGTGCTGCACGAACCACCTCGCCAGCCGATCCCACTCGTCGCGTCGACGGCCGTAAATAGACAGTCGGTTCTCGGAGAAGACGTTGCCCTCCGCCTCTTGACGGGCAAATGTGCGGTGTATGAGCTCGGCAAAGTAGCGGCCTCCCATGAAATTGTCTGTTTTGAGGAAGAGCGTGCGGAGCGAGGCGACACCCATTGGGCTGTATCGATTGTTGAACTCATCGAAGCGGTTGTACGTGGCCTTCCCGGCGTGCACCTGCAGGTTCGCGATCGTCAAGTTTTCAAGCCGCACGTAACCAGTGGAACGAGCACTTTCCTCGCGTGCCGTCACCTCTTGCCGAGCTCGCGTCAGTTGCGTCTTGGATGAGGAGAGGCTTGAGCTGGCGTTACTGGTCAGCGGGTTCAGCGTGGTTGTCGCCGTCGGTGCGCTTGTCGTCTCTCCAGGCTCCGCCATAGCATCTGAGAAGACCTCGCGAAGCGTGATGGCTCGCTTATCCGTACTCGACAGTCCCACAATGTCATCCCCTTGCGTCTTCAGCTTCTGCTTCATAAATCGGAGCAGAGATGGGGCGGTAATACCACCTGCCATGTGCACGTGCACATCTACCTTGACGCAGTTGTAGACGTCATTCTTCTGAAGCCGCCCAGGCGCGACGTAGCGGACCTCCGCGGCGCCATGCGCGTGTGCACAAGATGAAGGTGAGTTGGCGGTGGCGGTGGTGATGATGGCACGAGGACTGTCCGCGCTGCGTGACCGCATTTGGAAGCTGTAGCCGACCTCGTCGTCATTTGTCAAGGCGACGTGGAGCTGGTACTTGTTCTCGAGCATGCCAAGGCGCTTCTGGGCAAGTCGCTGAACAGTCGCGTCGCTCGCGGCCGCACGCAAGGCACGCACATCGCGCTGAAAGACACTCCAGCTCGGCAGTGAGTCGGCGAACTTGTCCGTGTGCGGGCCAGCCACGCGCAAGATACCATCTCTCATCACCACACGCACTGGAGAACTGCGCTGGGCGGAGGCGGTGTTCCCAAGAGCAGAGGTCGCGCTTGTGCCATGGGCACCAGTAGCGCTTCTGGGTGCGGCGGTCGCGGGCGGCAAGTACGAGGACACATCACGCGCAGTGAGCCCTGACAGTGCACTGACCTCTGATGCCCTCGACGAAGAGGCCGTCGCGGGCGCTGCTGCGGCTTGCGTGACGACGAACTGTTGGTAAAACGCACGCCGATTGACGATTTGCACGAGTGTTTTGGCCGCCGCACGGGCACCACCAGAGTCCGCGGCACTCGCCGAAGGCCCTGTGATGACAATACGCGGATACCACACACATTGCTCCACGCCACGACTCAAGCGCACAGGGGTCAGCACGGGCTCGTTCGTCGCGTCGTCGCGAAGCTCTACCAGGCCGGCCACGCGAAACAGGACGCGCCGTAGCCCATTGTGTGATGTGGAGGAGGCGTTGAGGCTGTTTGCCTTGTCTAACCCCTGAGCGAACGAGCTCCTCAACCAAAGAGATGTACGAGCCTCTCGCCTTGCCTCTCCACGTTGTTGATCGCGATGTGATGCCGTCGTGAGGCCCCGTCGACACAGCAAGTCCAACTCATGCGTAAGACAGACATCTCGGAAATGGAGACGAAGCGAGGGCACTTGCGTGACCTGAAACGCATTGTCCCCGGCGGTAGCACGCGCCCAGGCATCGCCAAAGACTCTGCGGTGTGCGAGTGGGGCCAAGGCCGCGCCGGATTCCACTCCACGCAAGCACAGCTCCGCCACATCGGCGGGGGACAAACTAAAGTAGCGTACGGCATGATCGAGCTCTTCGAGCAAGGCGTCGTTGGTGGTGCTGAACAGAAGCGGCTCCACCGTCGCGATCGACGCATGCAGACCAACATGGACAGCACGCGACAGAGCTCCCATGAGGCTCTGCCGCACCACAGGTGCGCTAAAGCGATTGCACGAGGGCGAGAGCTGGACGTGCCGCTGCGTCACGTAGTACAAGTATGTCAGAGGACCCCACTCCAACGCATGCGACGGGTTCACGACTTGATCGCAGAGCACAAGTCCGAGCACGCTTTCATTGATGCTCGTGCGCTCTGTCGTGCCGAGGCAATGCAGTCGGAGTCGAAGGGCACCACCCGCAAAGAGAGTGCTTGCGGCTGCCATCGCTGCCGTGCCATCGACACCGATCCCATCTGCAGGGCTGGCCACTCGCTGGCTGTACACAAACGCATTCAGCCATTGTACGTGCCGCCAGATCTGGAACAGAAAGAGTGCGTCGGGCGGAGGTGGGCCTGTGATGGGGTAGTCATCGGCGGCCAGTGCAGCCGAGGCGGGCATCTCCTGCACGACAGCATCCGTGGTGGCGTCAAGGCTGACCGCCACTGTCGCGACACGCTCGAGGAGAGCTACGACATCAGCGTGTGCATCCGGCGCGAGCATGGCAGCCCACAATGGACGAAACATGTTGTCCAGCACCCCACGAAACCCAAGAGTCGTGGCTTCTTTTCCTTGCGTCGAGCCCGCGGAAAGGTCAGAGGACATGTCCGTCACGCTGCTCGGGCCCTGCTCATAGGCACCTTGGGTGAGTCGCAGGGCGAACTGCACAAGCGGCTCTCCGCTGCGTGAACGGATGCCCAGAAGGCCGCTCGACGCGCACCAACGTGCCAAGCGCGGCAGTTCGTCCGCATTGCGACCGGTCAACGTCAGCTCCAACTCCAGCCGGCTCGCCTCGCCACTCCAGGACAGGGTGCGTGCCAGCGCAGGTACCACCAAACGCCTGAGAAGCTCTCCGTCACACCCGCTCTCACCCACGCTGAGGACATGCCGGAGCACCTCCGCTGCCCGCTCCTGACGTGCCGAGTACGGGCTCGAGATGGATGCTGGGAGTGGAAATGGCACCGCTGAGGTCCTTTCACCACCACGATACGCTTGTGCGTCGCCAAAATGCGGTGCCGAGGTGCTGATCGCGGCTGCCTTGGCGTGTGTCTTCTCCGCTGCCGCGTGCATCCATCGAAGGCCGCCCTCGCTCACCCCGTTCAACGGATGGAGGCACAGCGACTCCACCGAGAGAGCCGACTGGAGCTGGCGGCGCCGTTCCTGCGGGTGGCGACCGTCGTAGAGAGCACCGCCTGTGCTCAGCTCGCGACCAAAGCACCGCTCTAACATGGCCTGCACTGTCAGCGAAGATTCACGCTCCGCTTTGCCGTGTTCTGCGGCTGTATTGGGTGCGGCGGAGGAGGAAGAAGAAGAAACAGAGGAGGAGGCGGCGTCTGCCACAGGCTTCCCCATGTGTGCGCTCGTCGGCTTCACCACTTGCAGATCCGGCTCCTTTTCGAGCAAGTCGCTCAGGAAACGCACAACGGTGCTGGCGCTGACGGACCCTTCAAGCCTTCGCACATCTATACTAGTGGCACGCCGTAGATCGGGTCCGCCCCGTGGTGAGGCATGCGCCGCGGCGTCTCCGCCGTCTTCGCGCTCTCCGTTGAAGGTGCGATGCAGATCGTAACGTCCGCGCAAGATGTTTAAGCGAGGCTCTGCCGCGCTGAACCACTCCCCACTCGCGACAAGCTCGGTGAGGCGGTCGAAGATGGCGCAGAAAAGTGCGTAATCGGCACAGGGGTGCTCTGCGGCCAACAACGTCGATGGACACGCACTCACCTTCGCGGCGGTGTCGGCGTGGGAGGCGAAGACCAGACCAGGCGCGACGAGACCATCTTCGGCTTGCACGATGTGGTGAGGAGGAGGAGGCGGCGTCGCACGCAGCGGCGCAAAGGTCGAGCACATGGCCGTCAAGTAGGGCGCCACAGATGCACACTGCGCATCGAGTGCGTGCATCTGTGAGGCCTTCTCAATGTCTGTCATGGCAGAGTCTGGCAGGGACGCGTACTGGACCCGCCGATTACCCAGCGCACACGCGCGCGAGAAGACCCGTGTGAGATCAATAAGACGGATCGCTTCGACAACGGATGGCGCGGCCTTGGCAAAACCACCGTCACCGTCATCGTGATCGAGTCGCACTTCATGCCACTGGTTGTCCATCTTTCGAACAAGCTGTGGCCGTATCAGGCGATAGAGGCACACAATACACAGACACACAAGAACAACGACAGAAAATAAGATAGAGAGAGAGACTCAACCAAGTAAAAAATGTTAGTCGCGTTACGGTTAGATGAGTAAGTTTCACGCAAAGTACAAACAGGCAAATACACACAATTAAACGTTCGTTCAGTCGATAACGGCTAACCCTCTTCACGATTGAAGAGATAACAAAACAACAACAAAAAAGTAAGCTTGCGGACAACTTGTTCACATATGCACAACGAAGCGAAGAATGCAGCACAGCCAAAGAGGGAGAGGGACATTAGAAAGGTACTTGGGGTTGTGCGTGCCGTGCGAATCACGAAAAGGCTCTGTTGAGGCAGATAGGTTGAACGTTCATGAAGCACTCATTCATGCCTCTTTCTCTACTTGAGTGCGGCCGGGGGGGGGGGGGGAGGTGGCAATGGCTTTGACCAGAAAAAAAAAAAAAAAGACGACGGCAACAACAAGACGTGCATGTGAACAGGGACTGAATATAGTCCAAATCACTTTTATTTTCTTGTTGCTTCCATGTCGTGCATATGCTCTTGGGTTCGTACTCCTCGTTCGTTGATGATGCTTGGCTGTGTTCCGTTTTTGTGTTGATCCGTTACAAAAAAAAAAAAAAAAAGAGGCAATATTATCTGTTAGATGCTTAGTCGTGATGACCGTTAGTCGAAGGAAGAATTTACAAAATACACACACACACATACACAAGGGGCAACCCAGGAACAAAGGCAACATCACGCAAGGTGCGCGGCATGCACACATTCCCTTCACGCACACACCCCACTCAAGAAAAACGGGGAAATTCATGCTTCATGTTGACCCCTTTACGATTCTCGACATCACTACGCTTCTTCTTCTGGTACGCCGCGACGACGTGCTCACGGAGCTGAGACATTTCCCTTGACTTGATCGCGTCCTTATCCATAGCTGCCGCGGCGTTTCTCCCAAAGCCACGACGCGCACCTTCACTGCCTGCCGTAATGGTGCCTGTGATGGCTGGTGCGAGACCCATGCGCGCCAGTCTCTTTTGCTCACCAAGACCGCCTCCGCCAGAGAGCAGCCTGTACCGCTTGGAGCCGGACGCCTCCTCCTCCGCGCTGAGCTTGTTCGCCAGGCGCGTGATGGCCGCGTTGCGGTTAGGGACGACGTCGAACACCGGCGGGGCCTCGACACGCTCGCCAAAGCGAACGATATCCACCATCTCGTAGAAATCTGTTGGCTTCGCGAAGCCGTCGCCTCCGCGTCGGCCGCGGTTGTCCTTGGGGAAGCGCATGGCCTCGTGTGGTAGCTCCGTACCATTCGCATCACGATGTACTTGCTGCTCCACGGAGTCATCGAAGCTAATGCGTTTGCGAGAAGGGCGATCAGTGCCGTCCCCTTCGACGTCGTGCTCGCCGGCATTTTCAGAGAAGGACGCGGAGGCATCTCGCTGGCGTTTGCGGCTGGTGTTGGCCGCGACTTTTTCTTGCTCCTTCGCAGCCTTGACTTCACGCGCACGCTCCGTCTGCATGAGGCGCAGTTTGCGTTCAAAGGCGAGATTCTCATCCTGCGGCCCCTTCTTCTTCTTTCCACGCACGAGGCTCAACAGCTCTCTCTCCATGTTTTCCATTTTCTCCGTCACACGCTGACGACGCAGCTCGGACTTGCGCTCGTGCTTCTTTTCCTTCTTCTTCGCAATGCGCTCTTCCAGCGTGAGAGCGGGTTCGCCGTTTCCATCGACTGCGGTGGCTTTGGCTGCGCTTAAGCGGCGGGCAGGCGCGACTTCATCAAGAACTTCCGCATTGAGTGACGCTACCGTTGCGAAGCGATTCTTCGATAGCTTCTTGCGTTGCTTGTTGGACATCACAGGCGCTGCCGTCTCCGAAGAGGCGCCAGAGGCTGTCGCACCGGCCGTTTCTTCCTCCTCGACATCACTTTCGTCCTCAAGGTCTTCACCTTTACCTCGACTGGTACCCTTCGAGGTGGCTGTGCAGCCAGCGGTTTCAACTACCACGTCCTCCACTGCCTCTTCATCCTCGGCTTCCGAGCCACGCTCTTCTGCTTCTTGCGCCTCACGTTGACGCTGACGACGGGCATCATCGCGTGCCTTCTTCTCCATCAGGTATTGATACACCCGTCGCTGACTGTGCGGAATAGCGTTCAAATCATCGCTGTCGCGCGCGGTAGGAGCCTGGTTGGCGAGCTTGGTGCGCTTCTGTTCGCGCTGGAAAGGTGAAAGCTTCGGATTTTGATTTTTCTTGTGGTTGTGCGACTTGTGTCTCGGCACACGATCACGGCGGGCCATATGTAAACACGACAAGCGACTATACCACGCACTTCTCTCTTTTTCTTGTTAGGAGGTGTCTTTCTTTTTCCTTGAACGCAGAGCCCATCGGTGAAAAAATCATTGGAGAAATAGAGAATCAGAGAGAGAGAGAGAATAAGAATGTAGTCATGTGTGCATGTAGGAGAGAGAGAGAGACGCGCCATGGCAGGGGGGGGGGGCGTGATGCAACTTGTGAGGTTGCGCGTGACAGTTAAACCTTTAGCGAGGCCAGTTTCTTCATTTCACTGCGGTGGTGCGCAGGCGAAAAAAAAAACATGTCAACAAGGAAAAAGGTCGAGTCGCGGGAGGAGAGACACCAATTGGCACAATAGAGACCAAAAGTGAGTCAGTGTGAAATCTCTCGTTTTTTTTTTTTGGAATCTCATCTCCTCGATCGACACATCACGAAAAAAAAAAGTGTAGCTGTTTTTCGCGCACAGATGCGAACGCTTTTTTTGTTTTTGTTTTGTTTTGGGGTATTATCTGAGCAAGCAGACTTGCTGCTCCTCTCTCCTTACTTTATTCGATTTAAAAGTGCGATGATTCGCGTTAGAGAAGAGAGAAGACTATCCATGTTAGTCGTGCACACCAAGTATGAAACAAACAACAGTGACAATAGTAAATACAAAAAAAAAAACTTCAACACGGGACTACAACGCAATGAGGGAGAGCACAACACGTACAAAAACGAGATGCAAAACTGAATAGGCAGACAAGCTGCTATGCCAGCATTCGTTTTTGAATGCTGCTCGGCTCCCATCATGAGCATCACCATCACGGCATGGTCATTCATTGCCCATCACCACCAAGTCCAAGAGCGTTGGCCGTGACGTCCTCAGATGCGTTCAAAAACTCGGTGAACTGTCGACTCAGTGCATCGGACAAATGTACAGTGACACGCACGTGTCCCTCCAGCTCAAACTGGTCAAGCAGCTGCTTCGCCTTGAACAACAGGGTGGCGTTCTCAAAGACGAGACGGAACCGCTTCTTGTGCAGCTTCCAGCAGCTGATGAAGCCGGGCAGATCACCAAGTTGACGGCACACTTCCTTGTCAGACCATTTCGATGTTGCCACGATCACACCCACCGCCGTCACGAGGTTTTCTTGACGCCCACCAAACTGCTGTAGTGCGTGTGCTTTGACTTGAATCGAACGTTTCAGGAGCTCCTCGGGGGGCAACTTGGCATTCTTGCTCCGCTTCGTGTGACGTGATGCGGTGGCGTTGCCCTCTTCTGTGCGGGCTGCTTTACGAGCAGCCGGGTTTGTTTCCTCATCGTCCTCGCTGTCCGAGTCACGTGCGTGCTGACGTGCTTTGCTCGATGCCACCACTGCATCGCCAGTGACCTCGTCGTCATCGTCATCGTCACTACCGGCACGGGATTCAAGAGCCTGAAGACGCTTCTTCAGTGACTCCAGCGCGTCGCTCTTCAACGGCGCACCAGCGTCCTTGCCCGCAACGGAAAGCAAAAACTTAGGCGGGTACGTGAAGTACGGCCGCGTGCTCAGCACCGCCACCATGTCCTCTAGCGACTGGAATGTGTGGTGGCCTGGGTTGGCGGAGCCTCCCACGCGGCCACCCACGCTATCCTCCACCAGAGTCTCTTCGTGCGACTCACCACCCTCCTCGGCCGTGTTCGCCGGAGCTTCGCTTTCGCCAGATTGCGTCGCGTCCGCAGCAGCGTGTTCGTCGCCTCCGCTCGTTGCTGCTCGTTTGCCTTTTGACGTGGCACCACTTCCAGCGGTGAAGATCGACGACACGTCGGCACCCGCGGGTCCGTAAACGCACAGCTCACCGGAGTGTGTTTCGGAGCGGCAGGTCAGCGCGTACGAGCAGGCGTGTCCGCGGCCGCGGTTCTCCGGCGCCGCCACATCCGCAGCGGGGTCAAGGCAGCAGTAGGAGGGGAGACTCGCCCTGTGAATCTTGGCCAGGTCATTCTCAACATTGCGGATGATCACCACGTAGTCTTCGTTGTCGGGCTGCTGCGCAGCAGCCTTCGCGGGGGCAGCGCCGGTTTTGTGGGCATGGCTGCCGCGACCACGTGTGCTATCACCACGGCCACGTCCGCGGCCACGACCACCATCACCACGTCCACGGCCGCCTTCGCCACGCCCACGTCCACGTCCACGTCCGCGTCCACGGCTATTTGCACTGCCGCCAGTCGCCTCTTGCGGCTCGCTTTGTGCCACGTGTTGGGGTGGCTGAAGGTATCGACCTGTCGACAGCATTGGCACTTTTAGCTTGTGCGCGAACAGAGCAGATAAGGAGAGAGAGAGATACAGAGATAGAGAAACAGAAGGAGGAGAGAAGAAGTGCGAGACAGGAAAACATCCGTTCGTGTGCGGTGTATTGTTACGAGTGCGGCGCCTCTGTCACACAGAAACTATCAAACAGAGAAGAGGCTATTGAAAGCGTAGGCTAGGGCACTTTTTTTTTTAAATATTTATTCTTCAGATACACGAGCGTTGCACACACACTTGATAAGCAAACAAAAGAAAAAAACAAAAGCAACGAGAGAAAAAAAAACATGAGCAATGCTGAAGAGTCAAGAGCGTTGCGACGCATCGGGTAGACAGAGACGCACAGCTGAGCCCAATGTGCTGATTCCGTCATGCGTTCTTTTTTTTTTCTTATTCTCTCTCTTAACATCCCCGTCCTCCATTCTCACTGGCATCACAACGCACTACAACTACAACTTCTCGTAGCGATACTTGATCCGTGCGAGGCCAAACAATTTCTCACGCGTGTCCTGGAGAGATCGAATCATATAGAAGATACCGGCGTGAAAAAGCGGCTGCCAGACCACCAACAGCAGCTCGAGCACATCGTCGGTCACGCCAAAGAAGAGCCCCGAGGTGGGCAAACCCAGCAGCGCGTAGAGTTCGTTAAGTTGCCTGTGAGACCGCGAGAGGGTGCGAACCCAGAAGAGCGTGGGCACAAGAGAGCAGACCACGAGAAGGAGCTGAATGGCGGTGTGCGAGTGCCAGACGGGATCAATCACGGCCTCCTTGATGGTCCGTGGTCGTCGGTGTGCCAGACGGCCTCGAGGTGTTGCTTCCGTCATAGCGTCGCGTTCTGCTGCGTTGCGGCTTGAGCCCCTAGAGAGTCCGAGCGGGCCTGCTCCCAGCTCACGCGCCTCACCGCTCACCAACGTTTCCTTCTCCACCCGCATCGCCCGGCAGGCTCGCCAGCACGCCACCCCGCCCACCGCGAGCAGCCCTGCTGAAAAGAGCATCATCACCGTGTTGAGCGGCGTGAGGGAGGGCGATGTATCCATGGCGGTGCGGTACGTCAAGAAGGTCACAAGCTGCTCGTTCTGCTCTGCCCGCTGCTGCTGGTACAGCTGCTGAATACCCGCTTCCACGGCATCCTCTGAGATGCCACGGCTCTTGGCCATTGTGTGGTCTTGCTGTGCGGGTGACGGTGAGGGTGAGCCGCCTTCAACCCGCTTTTGCCAGAGAGATTCAAGATCGCGCTTCTCTTTCTGGCTGAGCACCTTGAACACCAGAGGCGAGCCTGTCGCGATGAGCCCCAAGTAGACCGCAGCGATCAGCAAGTGGAGAGCGGCTACGACTTTTGTGAACTGCAACGTGCATCGCAGCGAGTCGGAGAAGTAGCCAATGATCTCCTCTTGCTCCTGTGTGCTGAGGACGTCATCATTGTTGATTAGGGTATTCACGCGCTTCTTGAGGGGCTGCTGCTCATTGACCTGACGGTACCGCATCGCCAAGTGTGCGCGCAGCAGAAGTAAATAAAAAAAAATGAGGGATGTATGAGGAAAAACTCAAGGGACACAATTGTGCACGCGCACGTGAAGCGCTGAGCGAGTGTATGCACTTGAGAGAGAGAGAGAAAAAAAAAACAGAAACGAAGAGAGAGAGGTGAGAGGTGAGAAAAAACACATGGTGACGAAAGGGTGTTGCAAATGAGGAGAAACTTCTTCACAGGCGGCACAGCATGGTATGGCAGTGCGAACAAGCTTCAGAGCGCGTGAACCATGAACGGCTGGATAGCATTTTGCATTATTTATTAGCTGAACGACTTTGGGTAGAACTCATCTCTTTGAACGGAAAAAAAAAAGGATGAAGCACAGTGAGAGCGATAGAGGAGCATCCACCACATCTCCAACAGCTTCAACAAGAGCAATTCACCACGATGTAAAGACGACAGCTCATTGTCGCAAATGGCGATCAAGGGTCTGAGAAGAACTTAAACAATTCCGCCAGCTCTCTGCGCGACGGCGACGTCTGAGCTGGCAGGCACACGAGCGGAAGGACGTGATGGGAACATATCTATGCTCGTTGTTCGCTGCGTTGGGGATGCTACGTGAACAGCTGTGCTGGCAGTTTGCCGTTGACGCGCGGGTGGAGCCGGCATCGAGGGGATGAAGCCGCTTGCGTCGTCCACATCCCGACGAAGCCCTTGCCGCGTAGGCCACAGCGCATGCTCCGGCGGCGGCGAGACAGACCGCCGACGCGACGGTCGCCACGACGCCGAGCCACGGCCAAGTCTCCCTACGCTGACGGACCAGATCCTGTGTGTGGTGCGGCAGAGCTTGCTCCACCAAAGAACATCGTCATTGACACCGCGGCTCTCCAACCCGCGCGGGGAGATCATGAGGCCAGCGGCGACGACCCGCGACTCCTGGTTCGCACAGCGGCACAATCCCCACAAGGCGAGCACGCTGAGGGCCAGCACGAGTAGACGCACCAGTGCGTGAGCAATCATCGGAGGCTCCGAGAAGCCGGCGAGGAGGGCATCCTGGCAATCCATGCGTGTGAGTTGCGTCACATTGACCAATGCGACTGTTGTGGTTGCCATGGTTGTTGTGGCGGTCGTCGCCGTCGCGTCCACCGGCACCATCAATCGCAGCAGTCCCTCCTCTTCCTTCTCCTCACGAGCAAAGTAATCTTCATCTTTTTTCATTTGGGCGAGCTGGTTCTCTCTGGCTTCGATGGCCTCCGGTCGCAGCCAGTCATCGGTGGCGCCGATCGTCTTGCGCATGTGCTGCTTCGGGGAGTACAATCGGTGCGTTCCCATGAAGCCGTGGTACGTCTCCTCCCCCGGTGCCGTGTTCTGGTGCGGGGAGATCAGCGCGGAGGGCAGCAAGAGCCGCCACCACCGTGGTGCAGCCGGCCGCCACGGATGGGCGAGGCCATCAGTGAGTTGTCTCTGCAGCGTCGCGAAGCGACGCATCAACCTGTAGAGCCACGGCGATTCATACCAGCCGGAGAGAAGAACGCGGTCCACGTCGCTCGCCTCGTACACCACGCGCACAGATGGGTTCATGAGAATAATCGGAAGACGGTGATGCCGCAGCATGACCGCGTGCTGTACGTCTTGGCAGATCAACTGGCACTCGGAGGAGAAGCAGACATCGTCGACGACCGTCTCCGTTTGAATGGAGGCTTCCGAGTTGAAGTCGAAGAGCGGGGTCTCGTGCCACGTGCCGTCGCGGCCGACTCGACTGACATGTACGGCGCCGTACGACGGCGCGAAGGGATGACGAAAGCGCACGGCAGGCGCGTGGCGAGGAGAGAGCGCGGCGGCAGCGCTCTGGAGCGGAAATGTGAGGCTGTGGTACGGAGCCAACGTCTTCGCTTGCGCCAGCCGTGTTGCTCCGTCATCACGGCCTGCGTCATCCAGGTCTCGTGCCACAGCACAGTAGCGTCCGCCTTGACCAGCACCACGCGTGGCCTTCTCATCGCCTTCGTACGCTTCGCACTCGTTCATCGCGTGAAGGAGGGTGGGGACATCGTCCTCAACGAAAAGCTGCAGTGGCAGGTCACACTCAGGCACCGCCACACCGTGCTTTTGGGATTGTTTGGCACACACACCCAGCCACCGCGTGCGCTTCGATGAGATGCGTCGGAGCTGTAGACGTAGGAAATACTGGTAGAGCCACTCACCTCGAGCTGTGCTGTTTTGCGGCGATGCGTCTCGTTTTGGCACGTCAAACGCGGCGGAGTCATCCCGTGGACTCTCTGCAGCGGCCGCACGCACAACGGGCAGAAAGAGGTTTCCTCGTATCGCCGCGACGCCGTTCCAGCAGGACTTCACCGGCACAGCATGTCGCCGTAGCTCTTCCTGGGTGTCCTCGTGCCCACGCCCACGCGATGAGGCCAAACCGTCAAAGATGCGCTGGAAGGCGTCTTGTGTTGGCACGTCGGCCACGTACGGCATGGCCGCGTGCAGGACATGACCGAGACGATCCCGCGCTACCCAGGTGTCGTACAGATTGAAGTAGAAGTCCATCGCACATGCCATGTCAAACCCCATCGTCGCCTGCCCTGGTGAGGCAGAAGCAGAAGAGGAAGAAGGAGAGGCCATCACAGGCGTAGCGCGATGCTCCGTGCGCACCACGCCATCGGTGACGCGTTCAGTGGGCGGCATGCCTGGCTCCCGTTTGCTCTCCAGCAGGCGGGTCAGGTCTTGCGGGCGAAAGAACACGTCGTTGAGGAACAGCACCACAAGCCCATGCGAAGGCATCGCGGCGCTCGTTTTGTCGGTGTCTGCGTTGTCCGTGGACGTCGACGTCGGCACGTACCCGTTTCGACGATCCTTGTGACCAGCCTGGAAGACGTCCATGCCCATTTCGTAGAGCGGGGTGAGGGCTTTATTCCGCACGCACGACATCCATTCAATCCTCTCCACGCCTTGCTCGCCTCTGTGCTTGCCGAGGCAGGTGCCGCGTGTCGCGGCGAAGACCGTCTTGACGCCAACACGATGTAACTCAGGCACGAGAAGCGTTTCAATGAGAGTCGCCGTGGGATCTGTCTCGACGTCGGCCGCATTGGCGTAGATGGTCACCACGACCGAGGTGGCCACGTCAAAGAAGGGCCTTACCTCATCCTCGAGCCACGCGACGAGCGCAGCAGTGAGGAACGGGATTTGCTGTTCATTCTTGTACAGATTCACAGCCACGTAGAAGTGCGTCCAAGGGTGGTGTGGGGCTCGCAGGGCAGGAGCGCGGGGGAAGTCAAAGTAGCGGACTTTGCGTGAGAAGTTTTTCCCAATGTCGGCCTCTCGCACAATAACCTCGTAATCCGGCACAGCCGCGGTGCCAGTCCCCGCACCAGGGACCTCGCCCAATCGCTTTGGCAAAGGCATAAGTCGCAGATCAGCGATCATCTCGGGGGAGTACACGTGCGGCAGCTCACGAGAGCGCACGGCATCGCTTCGCTGAGAGTGTGTATCTGCTCCATCCGCTGAAGCCATGCTCTCTGACCCCGACTCGTGGTCATCCAGGCCCCGCGAGAACAGGTCGGCGCCGCTGGCTATAGATTTATTAAAGCGCAGTTGAAGCTGGGCCATGGCGTCATCATGACGCCAGTACTCATACATCTGTCGCATCCCCAAGAGCGTCTGCGATGGCATGGACTGGAAAAGCTCTGGGCTGGGCCAAGGGCACGTCGGAACGCTCTCAGCGCGCGCTGCGTCCGCGACGGAGTCTGTCAAGCGATCGTCATGCGGCAAGACCGACGACGACGCCGATGAGGAGGAAGCGGAAGAAGGGGTCGTCGCCAGTCCACGCCACGAGCCTTTCAGCCATGCACGCCACGTGAGCACCACGTCATCTTGCCCCTGCGTCAGGATACCTTTGACTGTGCGTGAGCTGTACTGAAAGCGAGCATCATCCACGTAATCTCCCAGAAGCGGCGCGGCGATGCGTGCGTGGCTGTCAGTGCCGTCAAAAAGGTGGTCGTAGGGATCCCAATCACTGAAAAAGTAATCGGGTAAGAGCCAGTCAGTGGCAAAGAGAATGTTCACGATTCCCACACTCACGAGAAACACAAACACGGCGAAAACAAAAGTGTGTCTGCAGCCTCGTGTTGTGAGGAGTCTCGGCATTCGTCATGAATCGCACCTCAGTAATGCGAGAGATAGCAACAAAAAGATAGGAACAGAGCAAGCGCAAGTCACACTAGAAAAGGCGGAAAAGAGGATAACAAAAAAGGGGAATAGATTTCTTTTCCCGCTGACTGCGGTAGCCTACTAAACACGGCATACCAGTCAGCGCGCCGAGAGCAGGCGTTGAAGAGCGAAGCGAGTAAAGCAAAGAGAGAAAGAAATTATTTTCACACAGTGAGCATATCGTGCTTGGATTCTGTTTTTTTTTCGTGTGCATCGCAGCCGCACATTATTTGCACATAGTGTTTCTACTTACGCACGTCTTTGCTTGATGGCAAGGACAGGGTAGGTGATTGGCATGTCTGCGCGTTCACCGAGAAAACCCACGCAGATCGGAAGCGATGTGTGCACGAGGAGGGGCCTCGGCACGACCACCAGTGCTTTCACTGTGGTCAGTTTTTCTTTTTTTCTTTTTGTTTTTGGTCCTGTTGCCTGCTGCCGACAAGAAGTTGCGAATCTAGATAAATGCGTCTACGATCACGTCGAGAGAGAGAGAGGGAGGGAGAGAGCCGACGAGGCAATATGACGAACAACAACGATAACAATAACCACGAGCAAGGCACCGAGGAAGCGTTCGCATCGCGCCCGTCAAATCTTCCGCCTTTGCTATGGTCATTCCTTGTTTACAAAAAAAAAAAAAACCCACTTCTCTAACTGCAGACGAGAGAGGCTGAGAGGGAGGCCTTGAAGTGTTGAATACCGCCAGCCTCAGCCACAATGGTGCCCTCGCCCGCCCAGCCCGCCGCGCCACTCACTGCCAAGATGCGTGGCGCGAGGATAACGACTTTGCCCTCCACGCCCTCCCCGCCTTGCGCCACCATCGCGTACAAGGACGAGGCCTGCTCCGCGCCAGACACGATCAGCGGCAGTGGTGCCCGCAGCGCGCCTCGCTGTTCTGCCTCGAGTGGCATCGCACTACTGTCCAAAAGCACAGTCGACGAATCGTTTCCCCACGGCGACGCGCTGCCGCTATCCTGGCCTGATCTCAGCGGGGTGCCTTGGAAGGGCGAGAGAGGACTCTCCGCGCCGCTGTCCGATGCGTGCGAAAGGAAAGGTGACAAACTGTGCACGCCGCCGCCGCCGCCACCAGCGACGGAGCCGCTCTCTTGCTCGGACACGACGCTGACGAACAGATCTGGCGCACGCTGCAGGAAGCTGCGCTGCTCGGCTGAGTACACACGACGCACAGCCTCATCTACACGCGCCAGAATGCGCGAGGAGAGCCCCGACTCGGCTGCTCGTGCTGCTTCTGCGGTGGTGGCGGACGAGGTGTTGACCGCGCTGGCACGATTGCTCTGCGTGTCTGTCGCCTGCACGGCACTCTCCTGCGGTAGTGGTCCCGCCGCATCGGAGAGGCGCTGGATCGCGTAGTAGGCCTCCACGCGTATCCAGAAATCACCCTCTGACGTGATGGCTCGACGCATTTGACTGGCGCGTCGAGACGACGACACCGACATCGCAGAGCTGTGCAGCAGCTCACTCGGAGCAAGGCTGTCTGGTGCAGGCAGTTGCCGTGCGATGGATTCGCCATCTAGCACAATCCACAGATGACCGCCACGTGCGCCGACCACGGTTGCCTCCTGTGTTGCCCACTGTCCTGAACCGAAGCGAAGCCGGTCGCCGTGCCCCACGGTGAAGATCGCGTCACACAAGGAGGGGTGCGTCGAGAAGAAGGAGATCTCAGACGCTTGGGTGAAGTAGGGGAAGTCGCGCAGAACATCACCGGGATGAAGAGCCTCTACAGGAGCACGCGTCGTCGTGGTGGCGGCTGCGCGACTGCGGCCTTGCCGAGGACCCCGCATGTATCGCACAAGGCCGCTGTACAAGGCACGCAACCGACCGCCGCCAGGCCACCGTCGACGCGCCAACGCCGCTTCATGTGCGTAGCTTGCTGACCAGAGACTCTCTGCGTGTGCGCTGTACGGAAGCAGCGGGCTTCCACTCGATAAGTCCGCTCCAGCAGGTGTCTGTGTGCTGTGTTGTGGTGGCGGCGTGACCTTGACGATGGAAATTGTGGACCTGCCCGGCAGCGCGGTAGAGCGACGCTTGACTGTGCCACGTGTTGAACGCATCGTGATCAGCTAAAAAAAAAAAAAGGCAAAGTAAAACGATGAAGGATGAAGTGCACGAGAGAAAGCACGGAGTCCAAAACAAAACAAAAATTAAGTAAGGAATATGTGCTAAAACGTCTAGGATAGCTTTTCTTTTCTCCCAAAGGCCTGTTCTAGTCCTCTGGTTTGCTACGACGCACACATTCATGACAACAGAGAGAGAGAGAGGAGGAGGAGGAGGAGGAGGAGAGTGATGGAAGCACAAAAGTTCAAAACTGAGAGAGGTCGATGCGCACAAACAGCAAACCAAAGAAAAAGTAGAGGGGAGAGGACGACCACATATCAATTTCGCAGAACCAACAACCCATTCCCTATTTTGTCGAAATGCGCAGTACACATGAGGGAAGTGGACCACGACGATTGTGCGCCTCCATGAAAGAAAGAAAGCAAGAAACAGTGAGAAAGGTGGTCTTGCCCCCCCCCCCCCAAAGAGATGGCTCCACAACCAGAATAGTCTCGTGGACTTGCATGCTTCTCTGTAAACTGGGCCACGACAAGCAATCCCCTTACCTTGTCACGTTTCATATTTCGATTTTTTTTTGTTTCGCGTGGTTTTTTTGTTATTGTTTTTTGTTGTTGTTTACACTCTTTCAAATTTTAGTACGGGAGAAGTGTAGATTCTCTTCAAGTTGCAAGATGAGCCTTGGCGCATTCCCGGTGCGGGAAGAGCAGCGCAACGGACACACCATCTCCTAACACATACGAGCACAACGCAGACATGGAGAAGGAGAGAGAGAGAGAGAGAGACAGCACATCAGACAAGCAGTTTGGTGAAGAAAGAAAGGTGAGGAGAAAAAACAACAACAACAACAACAAAACGCCCTTGCATGCGCTGCAACTATTTACATTTTTTGTCTTCTCTTGCCACATCAAAACAGAACTCCCAACCAGGGATGAAAGACAGCAAAGACGACGTAGAAACAGAGAAAGGACGTCTTCCCAGACACGACGAGGACCGTCACGCTGCTCCCTTCATTCATTTTTTTTTTGCCACCGGATAAACTAACGCGTTCTGGCCTCTGTCTCATTCGGGCGTGGCAGAAACCATCGGTGGGGCTTGTTTGTTGGTCGCGAGTAAGCGATCAGCTAGCCACTGCACTGGGTTCTCCGGTTTCTCCTTGGCGAGGTCGGTCAGCGCAGGCAGGAGCGATGACTTGAGACAGGCCTGCACGTACTCGCGCGACTCCACGGCCGTCGGCACGTCTTCGCTCAGCATTTGCGGAAAGAGAAGGGCTACCGCCTTCTTGGCACCCTGTGGCGTGCGATTCATCCAGAGCGGGGTCGTGGTGGTGGCGCGGGCAGTGGCTTGGTGGGCGAGTGCACTGTAGGCCGCATCATCAAAGGCCAGCCGGGTCATGAAGGCGCCAAGTGCGGTGTGGCAGTCACGGTGCGCGAGGACGTAAAGGTAAGCGGTGCCGATGAGATCGGACGTGGCGGGCATGGGTACGCTCGCAGACTGGGCGCCTTGCACAGGTGCCCCGAGCACCATCGCGTCGAGGCCAGTGGAGAGCTGCTGAGCAAGCTCCGGGTTCAGCAGCCGGTACTCCTCACGCGCAACGATGAAACCGTCATCGTATAATTTGTACTTGATGTAATGCAGGAGCTCGCGGTTCTGTGCGTAGGCTGGCGCGACGACGAGAAGGCACTTGGTCACCGTGCCTGAGAGAGGGAAGGATGACATAACGACGCAACCAGAGAAGGGGGCAGACGTGCAATGATTTTCTAAAATGTAATTGCTGCTTTTTTGTTTCCTTTTTTTTTTGTGTGTACGCGACAGTATGTCCAGGTTGATCAGAAAGCGACAAACACACAGAGAGAAAGGAACGAGTCAAAGAGAAAGGAGTAGAGATGATGGGTGAACGTGTGCTCAGTTCCACAGCAATCGCGCAGCGCGAGCATGACACCGTTGGAGAAGATAGTGAGCTGCCGCACGTACGGCATCAACACGACTACCAACATCTCGCTTGCTGGAATGTAAGAGAGAGGAGGGGGCGACGCAGCACCGAGCACTACTTGAGTTGGCGTGCGCAATTCCGTAGCATTGTCGCTATTATGCGTTATCACGAACGCCACCTTTTTGTTTTCTTCTGTGAGTACTATTCTTTTGCATTGTTTTTTTTCCTTTTGGGAAGAATGACGGCTCGTTTTCTGTTGAAGAACTGCATCGAGAAAAGAATCTGGTTCTGCAAATGCACGGGCATCGGGAGAACTACATTGTGTGTGAACAACGAGAGGACGGAAACACAAGTATATGTGGCAATCACAAGGCAGGAAAAAGACACCGCTAAAATTCGAGAAAAGAAAAGAAACAGAGAAATCGTGGTTCCTTCGTGCGACGCTCACACTCACAGTGAGCACCACGGAAGAGCTGAATAATGGGGGAAAACGAGCTTGAAGATACTAAGAGAGAGAAAAAAAAACAATGTTAGAAAAAAAAAACAGATACGAAAGATAAACCCCAAAAGACTGATCTCAGAGTTGACCGCGTGCGTCATATCATTGAACACCAGCTTCTTGATGTGCATTGTGGAGGAGACCGGCGACAAGCCGCCAGCTACTCGACTTTTGTCTTTTGAATAAGTGTGCTTACTTATTTGATTACTTTCCCTTTCGCTTGGATATTTGCAATTCTCATTTGCACTTGCCGTATTTTTTTTTCTGGGGACGCTCTTTTTGTTGAGCTGCCAAATCGCAGCGAATTAATGTTCTCGAAGACGGGGTAGTGAGCAGGTAATGTCATCGACTAACAGAGTTCGTGGTCAAAAAAGAGAGAGAAAAAAAAAACAGCAATTTAAAAAAGAGAAGTCATGATCTCGAGTACTTGTTGATACACAGAGGTGAACGACGGAGGTGAGCGGGGGGAAGAGGGAGAAAGAACAACAACGCAAAGAGAGGGAGGGAAACAAAAAGTTCACATGAACGTTTCCATGAACCCCCTGTACTAGGTTGTTAAGAAAGGAAGAACCTCGCTTTGAATCGCTGTTAACTTGGACGTAAATGATGGTGTGCCCCAGTATCGGCGTGTTCGTGGAGAGAACCGCACAACACAAATGATTGAACGGCACAACGTGCATTGCCATTACACTGAATCAACTTTATTACTCCAAAAAAAAAAACGCAAAAAACATAAAACAGGGACAGATAAAAAAAATGCAACACTAGAGTAGGAAAGAAAACCCAGATGAAGACAAAAAAAAAAAAACAGTCACTGTCAACCATTCAATAAAACAAACAAAGGTGAGGGAAAGAGAAAAGAAAAAAAAAAAAGAGCTGGATGCGTAGCGCCTCAAAGAAATCAATAGTCGCCGGCGCGCCAGCGCTCATTTTCGAATACTGTTTTCTTCTTTTTTTTCTTTTTGCTTTGCAGACCATGCTCTCGCCAATAATTTACATTGGATATCGGAGAATTTGGGGAGGGGGCGAACGCATAGTCAACCATCGTCATGAGGAAGAGATCGTGTGCTTGTCTCTCTCAACCTTTTTCTTTCTTTCTTTCGTTTTTTTTTGTGTGCATAAAGTCATTATTATTATGATTGCGGTTGAGAGAGATACCCGGCTAATTCAGCGTGCTGGTTCTGACGGTAGTGAGCTCCTGCTGGCCGAGACGGTGCTTTCGTGGGGAGCTGCGGCTCGAGATCCTTGGGGCCGCCAGACGTCATGCTCACTGCGCCGGCGCGTGATGTAGTGGAAGCCTCAGGCGAGCGGGGCCCTTCACTGAAGAAGCGCGACGAGGGCGGGGAGGAGGGCGAGCTCGTGGCACGATGCGTGGGCGTCAACGCACCGTCGTTGGTGAAGCACAGCGTGCGGTATGCGTCTGGCGCCGCCCTGCCACCGGCGCAGGTGCTGCTGCCAAATGCAGAGCCAACGTCGCTGCCTTGGCGCGACAACTGCGTGTGCGTCCCGCTCACTGCACCAAGAACAGTGTGGGCGGCTGCGGGGAGCTTCGTCGTTGTTACACGCGCGTTGACGGACGACGTGGGCAGCGGTGGTCGCTGAGAGCGAGAGACACCATCGGATGCACTCACACCACCACCACCACTCGTACCATGGGCCCCGCCGACTGCTGCTGCGGTGCCCGTGAACGGATACGTCGGCATGCTTCCGCAGCTGTTGTCGTGCATGGTGCTGCTGCTGCTGCCGCCGTGGACGTGACCATCTGCGTACGCCGCGACCCGTGCGACAGTGAGGAGAGGCGCGGCGGACACCAAAGCGGGTGCTGCACAGCCCAAACCGCTTCCCGTGCGGGAACCGCGATGACTGCTGAAGCCGCCAGATGCCATGCTGAAGCAGCCCGCGGTGAGGGCTGCTGGGGGACTCACACTGCGTGCCACACCGGACGGCGCCGCGGGAGAGCTACCTGTGCCTGCGCCGAGTGGCGTGCCGCTGTTGAGCTCATCCATGGGCAGAAGACCGCCTTGACCAGCAGCGGCAAGACGCATCGGCAATGGCGCCGGTGTGGCTGCACTGCTTGTGCCGGTGGCTGGCAATGGGAGCCCTTGCGCTGGCATCGGCGAGATCAGCTGCGCTGGTGAGGACGGCGAGAGGGAATAGTTGTGCGGCAGCTGCGTGACCGGTGAGCCGTGTAGGACGCTCTGGGTGCAGCTGCTACGGTTCAGAGAGGGCAGTAAGGGAGGCGCAGGACTGCCCAAGGGCGGGGCAGGCGAGTAGCTGCTACTGGCACTGATGCTGTTGCTGTTTTGTCGTCCGCGTCGCTTCTGCGAGCGTTGTTGAACGTGCCGCACAAACTCAGAAGGCGGCGCCGCGCCAGGCCGAGGTGACATCGCGCCTCCACCACCGCCACCGGCCGCAGCGCCATCGCTCGTCCGACTCGGCGAGATGCAGTCTGTTCCACCCGTCACCGCAGACGCCTCGCTGACACCGCGGCTGGTGGGTGAGCCGCCGGGCATCACCTCCTCTGCGAGCGCCACACCACCGCTCCCCGTCGCGGCAATCAACACGGAGGGCAGCTTGGCCGACAAGAAGCTCTCAAAGGCTTTGCCCCCCGTACTGCGTGTGCTGACGGAGGCAGGCGCGCCGGCCTCGTCGTAGTAGCTCTCGAAGCTGGTGGTGAAGGAGGCAGTGGGGCCCTCTCGCTCCTGCGGGCTTCGCGAGGACCGATAACGTAAATCCTCTAGCGGGGCGGCGCGCACCCCTTCAACGTGCAATGTACTCGGTGGCGGACACGGCGACAGGCGCGTTCGCAGAGGCGACGACCACGACGGCGGCTGCGAGTCCTCGCCCGTCGTGGAGAGCCCGCTCAAGCGGCGCCCTTTTACCACGCAGGAGGAGGCGGTTGAAGCTGGCCCTGGTCTGACGGGGCGGTGATTCCCACTCAGCTGCGAGGAGGGGGGCTGAAGCGGGGGCGAAGACGAGCGCGGTGCTGGCGGCAGAGCGTTGTTGCTGCTGACGCTCACACGACTGCGCTGCGTCACGGCGCTGGCCGTGCTTAAACTTACGCTGCCATCACCGCCGTTGCCAAGGCTCGTACTGAGCTCACGACAAAACACCGCGCTCAGCTGCGGGCGACAAACGTGGCTGTTCACCGTGATGGGCGAGGTAAAGCTACCACCGCTGCCACCCACATCTACACCGCCTGTGTGCGTGTCGGTGCAGCCCGCGCTGGTGCTACTATTTACGCTGTGCTGGGTGGCCATGTTGTGGCAAGACCCGCTCGTCGTCGTTGTCGTCGTGCCACGCCCAGAGACGGAAAGAGGCACCGCGTGAATCGTGAGTCCTTCCGTGGTGCGTGTGCTGATGTCGTGCGGGGAGGCACCAGAAGTGGCGAGCGCGCTTTCCTTCGTCGCGTCGGGACGTTCGTTCAAGTCCTGCCTACCAGCGGGCGTAGCTTGGCAGGCGTGGGTGGGCTGCGGTACGGCGAGGTCGTCATCCGTCTTCGCGGACCCGCGCGTCGTTAGTTTTGTACTTGTGCGGTGACGAAGTGTTCTGTCCTGGGTCAGGGCACGGCCTTGATTTCCACCGGGCCGGCGAGACGAGGGTGTCTGCGTCGGCGGTCGTGGACCGGAATGATTGTGCTGCTGTTGTTGCTGTTGTAGTGGTGATGGTGGCTCTGAGTCAGGCGCGATGCCCTGATTGCCATTGCGCGTCGGCCTCCGCGATTTCTTCGTCTTGAGCTTCTTGTAGTGCGGCGCGTACACGGCGAGTCCACGGCGATGCGCGGCGCTCTCCTCATATTCGCGCCCCTCACTGCGTCGACGGCGCTTTCCTTGACCGCCGCCGAAGCGCTCGTTGCTGCTCTTCGGTGTCCGCGTGGTGGCGTGCCCCCTCGGCGAAGAAGAGGAGCGAAGAGGCGAGAGCGGGGCGTTTGCGGACAAGGGCGACAGCGTCAACGGCATGCCCTGAACGCCGCCTATCGGGGAGGAGTACAGTGCGGTGCCGCGGCAGGTCGCGAGTTGATTCTTCGGGCTCGTACTGCTCGCTTTCATCGTGCACAAGGTGAGTGGGGGCGGGGCATCCTCGTCATCCGCAGCTTGAGAGGCGTCGCACGGGGTGTGCAAGCTGTCGTTGTCCTCATCCACGCGCGGCTCACTCGCACTGGCGAGTTCTGCCTCGTCGTGCTCGAACACGTAGGCGCGCGTTGAGGCCCCAGGGCCTGACACGTAGCTTGGCACTGCGACACCCATCAACGCCCCCTCAACGTTCACCACCGAGGACGCGCTGGTGTGTGGCAGAGAGGCGGGCTGCACAGAGCCATCGGCACCACTCTCAGACGCGCCATTTGACAGCGGGAGCGTGCGCAACGAGGCGCTGCGACTGCTACTGCGGGGACCAGGAGCGGCTGTCTTGGGAGCCTCCGGATTGTGCGGCGTGGCCAGACAAGATGACGCGACGGCAACAGAATCCATAACGGATGAATACACTGCGATGTGAAAGAAAAAAAAAAAGAGAAAAAAAGAAAGAAAGAAGAAAAAAAAAAAGAAACGACAGAGAAAAGAAAAACAAAAGAAGAACAGAGTGATCTGTCAGGGTATGTATATACACGCAACAATATCAATGAAGGACACAAGGCGGTCGCACGGCGTATTCTGCTTGAAGGGTCAAGCAAGAAAGAGACAAAAAAAAAAGAAGAAGAAGAGAATTGTACGCACTACTATCTCTGTGTGTATGAATCAGGAATCTGTCTCGATGCCGTGCTGAGCTCCCTCTTTTGGCCTTAAGCTGCGAACTTCCAATTGGCAAGGTGCAAGAGACAAGCAAAAAGAAAATTAAAAAAAAAAGAGGCGGAAGAAAGTAGTGAGGTGTTCTCAGCGTGCGTTGATAGTCTCACCGCGAGTTGCGAAGCGTGCGCTGGTGCTGTGACTTTCTTCCTTGTGCGTTTGCGTGCTTTGTTCAAAAGCCGCGTAATTGTATCTGCGACCGGAAAGTCAAAAAAAGAAAGAAAAGGGGCGCCGAAACACCACGAGATAGATAGATTCGTAGATAGGGAGAGAGAGAGAAGTTGAGGAGAAAGGGGACCGTGCCGTAGAGGTTCATGTACGTTGGTGTCCTTCAAGCAGTCTTTTCAACGCAAATATCAACAGCAGATGTGAGAGAGTGGCGCGCCGTAGATTGATTGCGTCTGTGTGTACTAACAGATTTCCAACTTGCACGCCTCTTATGCTCTCAGACGATGAAGAGGAATTTACAGGTTGGACTTCTTCTCGACTTGGACGCATCACGTCCCCAGATCACGCGCGCGTGCACAATATACAAAAACATGCGTTTGCTTTGCTGTGCTCTTCAGCCTTTTTCCTTTTTTTGTGCGTAAACGTTTCTACTGCTTCTGCACACAGTCTGCTTTCTTTTGGTGGTCTTGCATACTCAGTGGAGGCTATTTGAGTGCGGTGAAAGGGAGCATGCATGAACAAAGCACAAGCACCGTTTAGCTTCTTTCATGTGTTCTTTTTTTTTGTTTTCTTTGGCAACCGACTATTTGTACTTGCGCGGGTGTGTAGAACTGTGTTTACGCTTTCCCACGACGCAACTGTATGTATATATATTGGATATCTTAATATTGTCCTTTTTTCCTTATTTTGCTTGTTTTTTGATGCGGCGCATCTCGTCTCGAGTGAATTCAGCACCTTGGTCACAGCCTCGCATCTCGGTCAACGGTACAAACAACGTGAGACACAGAGGCGGCGAGAGAGAGAGAGAGAGACATTCGGTTAGAACGAGAACATGTCCTCTGCCGTGTAGCCGAGCTTCTCCAAGTTGGGCTTCATCGCGTACTGCACCATCGGCGGTGGGCCACACATGAGGGCCAGCGCGGACTTGATGCCCTTGTTCTGCTTCACTGTGTTGTCACTAAAGTTGGCGGGCACGCACAGGTGCGCGCGCAGCATCTCTTCCGTAACGTAACCGTGACTGTACTTCCAGTCCGCGGGCGGATCGACATCGATTGTGTACCACACGTGAAACTGCTCGGGGTTCTCCTTCTGCATCTCATCGAGCTCTTTCCGCAGGAGAATGTCGTTCTCTGTGCGATTGCCGAAGACCAGAAACACCTTGGTCTTGTCCGTCGCACGCTGACGGTGAATAGCGCGCATAATTTGCAGAATAGGCGTGATACCGGTGCCGCCCGCCACGCACGCGAAGGCATCGACGTGGTGTGGCACCCACCCTTGTCCAGCCTTCTGCACCAAAAAGTTGCCGTTGCCCTTGTAGTCGAACTTGCCGTGAGGGCCGCGCATCTCAATCGTGTCTCCAACCTTGAGCTGGTGCATGTGCTGAGACAAGCGACCTCCACCAGGGAACTTGGGATTCACGTTGGCAAAGTACACCTTGATCATAAAGTCCACGAAGCCCTTGTCGTCATCACAGCTGATGGGGGTGTAAGAGTGCTGCACCATCTCCTTTTTGGAGCCATCTGCGCTCGTGCACTCGGCGCGAATCGCGATGTGCTGACCAATGGGAAGACCGAGCGTCTGGTTTTCGTCGTCGAGGGCGAAACGGAAAATGTACGTATCGTGGCTCACCTCGATGCGCTTGGCCAACACAAACTTCTTGAATTGAGAAGGATCGAGCGCCACGCGCTTGCCGGCTGACATCTTCATGAACAGAAAGACGCTCACCGCAATCGCAACCAGTGCCAGAAGAATAGGAAGCATCGTGAGAAAATAAGGAGCGAGCTGATTAGGCGTGAAGTGATGAAGGCGTACAGCGGGAACAACTGAGAGTACTCTAAAAAAGGAGAATACAAAAAAGAAAAGTGCGGGTAAATGACTAAAATAATGACTGAAAAGATTCTTTATGACGCGTTGCACGAGTCATATCAAGAGTTGCAAACAAACAAAAAAGGAAGGAATGAGGATAAATAAACGGGAAAATGGAAAACGAGCAGAAAGAAAGTTGTTTGCGAGAACGACACGACACGACGTGGCAGAGAGAGGGAGAGAGAAAGAGGACCCCACATTATGGTCCTGTACTCAGAAGGAGAAGTGCACCGAAACGTTGCCGCGCTCGGAAATTAAGAGACAGCGCAGATGGCAGTGATTGCCGATGCAGACAAATGGAGAGATGCTGAGCGAGAGAGCGAGAACACGCGCACCCACCCAAACACACACACACACAGACAGGCTCTTCTGTTCTCCTTCAGAAGAAGAGAGTGTGCGAAATATACTGTCTAGACCTCTCGTGACATCACGTCACCCCACTCAACAGCTCCGCTTTTTCAGATGGGGTTACTTGTACTCTGCATGCTGTACTCTTTACTGTTTTGTCAATTGTCTTTTTTTTCCAGATTTTGTTTGTGCTGTGGCGGTCAATACTTATAATAAAATGCGTGCTTTCCCGCTGTTTGAGTGACACGGAAAAACAACGCGAGCACAGGTATTAGTTGAATACAAAAAGATGAATCAAAGAGATGAAGAGAAAAAAAAAAGGAACACATATGGTTCGCTATTTTTTTTTTTTAGCGGACCACTATCAACAAGAGATGTCACATGAACAAAGAAAACTATCTTTAACACACCGAAGGAAAGAAAAAGAGGAGGAAAAGTTTTCTTCTTTCAGTTACAGAAAGAAACCAGTTTTGGATAATGAAGAAAAAGGAGGAAAAAGAAAACAATGTGAGAGAAAGAAATGCACGATGATATTGAGAAAACTGTGGTTCAACAACAAAATGCGAAACAAGCAAAATCACAAAAACAAAAAAAAATGAACGAGTCTGGCTTACACAGGAATCTGCAGATATGTACACAGTAGGAAAAAGTGCATCAGATCTTTTTTTTTTTTTTTTGTGTGTGTGTGTGTGCTGTAATTACCACTTTCTGCACGCACCGGGTGAGCCGTTAGTTGGGGCTATCAGTCAATGACAGCGAATAAAGGCTAAGAAAAAAAACGCAATTAGGCACGGTGGCTATGTACATTTCAATGCGCGAAGATATTGATACTATTTCTGTTGCATTCACAGACAGTGTGTGTGTGTGTATGAGAGAGAAAAACAACCGAAGCGAAATGAAGAGAAGGGGGATCAAAAAGATCCATACGGACAGCTAAATCTGGACTTGCGAATTAAAAAAAAAGCGCACAGACAACACTGCTTTCATTTAAGGAGACATAGCAAGTCTAATGAGGGCAGTTTTGTGGATTGTTAGTATTAGTTTTGTTTATGAAGAGTCAAATCAAGCAATGCACTCATTAAAAAAAAAAAAACGACACGCAACGCATGCGAAAAGAAAACCCAATTGAACAGGGAAGAACAGATACTACAAACGTTAAAAAAGACAAGAAAAACACCACGAAACGGTCCAACACCTGACTCGGAACCCATGCATGCATGAGAAAAGGGAACAGACAATCAAAAAGGGAGAGAAAGATAGAAAAGCCTCAGCTGTTGTTGCGTAAAGCCCAACGGCACCGGACAAAGGTAGCTCACATTGCCTCTGACAGCGGCACGTCGTTTTACCAAGTGTTGTGCATATGTGGGTCACGAGATCAACACACACACACACGCAGCATAACATCAGCAGCAATAAAGAGGAAACATCAAGGGGAAAGAGGAAAAAAAAGAAAAAAGATGATAGTTATAGGAAAAGGAAACACTACAGTTAGTACTTCATGCGTGTGCTGAGTCTCCCACACCACTAAAGCCACGTCGTGTGTGCTTCAAAGCGCGCAGGCGACAATTGCTTCATATCAAAGCACACAAAAGGAGAAAATAAAAACAACAAAGAACACGAACCTGAAAAAAAAAAAGAAGATTAGAAGAGGAACTGAACCAGCCGTCAAGTAGACAAACACGTTTTGTGCTTAGAGATATATATGGCTGTATTTACATGCTCTTTACTCTTTCTGCTCCCTTTCCTGCTGGCGTAAATTCAGTGAAAACGGCAACATCAACAACAACAACGAACAGTTGTTCTGGGAAACAAGACGTGGACTTTGAAGAGAGACCTTCGCACGGTTTTGACGATTTTCAATTTCAATTCTGGTTTTTCTCCTCTCTTTTTGCTTTGTACTCTTTTGCCCATTATTTCCTAGCTGGGGTGGAGTCGCGCGAGGTTTGGGGAGGAGCGCTGAGAGCGAGGGGCCTCAAAAATCAATGCTTTCCGGGAACAGCTCGTCGATAGCTTTATCGACGGAGGAACGCCGGCGCGACTGGCCGACACCCGCATTGTGGCTGCTGCTCTCACACAGGTCTGCAGGAGGCGCGCTGGTGTGGCTCGTGGGGGGATTGTGGCTGGCGTCGATGGACTTTCGGTGCAGCACATTGTATCGCGCAGCGAGGTCGCGCAGGGCAGGCGGCAGCGTCCTCGGCTCCGAGCGGATCTCGTTCACCAGTGGGGTACCGTTACGTTGCGTGCCCACACTCGACGCGGGCGCCAACGGCCAGCTCTGCTGTGCGCCGTGGCCGTCGTCCGTGCGCAGGCTGTCTTCTTGATCGGCCAGCGCTGCCGAGTCGGGGTGCGCGCCGAACCGAAGCTTTAGCCGGTGCGCCGCCCGTGCGGAGAGCGTGTTGACGTTGTTGCTGGAGGGTGGCTGTGGTGGTGGCGGTGTCGACGCGAAGGCCCTCTCCGTGCCAAAAGAGACATCGTCATCGGGGTGGAGAAGAAGCGCCTCGGCCTGGGCTATGAGGGCGGCAGCGTTGTGGTCAGTTTCTGGTGTTTCTGTCGCCGTCGGTCGAAGTGAATTGTGCTTGCTGTGAGGTACGGTGGCCTTGCCGGCACGGGGCGATGTGGCCGCTTCAGAGCCGCTGTCTGAATGCGGCGCGGCAGACGAGCGCCTCTTAGTGGCAGCCGCAGCGGTCGCGGCAGCGGCGGCGCCGTCCGTGTCAGACATGAGGGAGCCGTGGGTGCTCGACAAGGTGAAGGAGGCCGCCGTGTGCGAGCGGGAAGGACCGCTCTCTGTGGCACTCACCGCGGCCGCGGCGGGTCGCAGCGGTGCAGCAAGAGCGACAGCCGCGGGTTTACGCTTGGGACTGACGAGCTCCGCCGTGGTGGTGGTGGCGGTGTCCAAGAACTTGCGCGGCACCCATTCATTGTCGTCACTGTCCTGCGATCTCGTCGGTCCGTCGTTGTACAAAACCGCGCCCTGCTTCACCGTGAGCTTGGATCCGTGGGAAGACGGAGCGCCACGTGAGGACCTGCTGCTTGCGACGGACAGCGACGAGGACGACGACAGGGCAGAGGCATTGTTGAGTTCTTCTGTGACCATCTCCGCCTTGACCCGCTTTGCGTGTGCCACGAGAAGACGATAGTAGTCCCCAGCCTCCTCCGTCTTGCGCGCCGCCTTGGCCGTTGCACCGCCCGCACGCGGCAAGTGGCGCACTCCGGCCGCCCCCGCATGCCCGCCTGCCACCGCACCCATCGCCTCACCCCTGTTTTCGTCTTCGTCTTCAGCGACTTCATCGAACAGCGGTCCGCTCAGCAGCTCAAGCAAATCACTCATTTGCGATACCGCGTGCTTGTCTTGCGTGCCGTTGGCGGTGTTGGTCGCTGTGTGAGGCGGGAAGATGTGCCCCACGCTGCTTCCAACATCCAGCGAGCCAGCGGTGTTGTCGAGGGCAGGGTATCCGCTCGGCACGGGCAGCAACGTGTGGGCGACTTGGGCGGTGCCAGGGATGACAACACTGCGACGGAAGCCGGTGTGCACACCCGTGGCCACCAACGCATCCCCCGCGCTCCCCTCACCGACTTCTCCGACGCCGTCGTCAAGCGGACCAGATTCGTAGACGGCTGTTCGCAAGCGCTGGCCCAACAAGGCACGGTAGTCTTCGCGCAACCGGGTGCGTTCTGCCGCGTTGAGGAGATTCCAGGCAGTGCTAAAATCGTCTTCGTTGATGCTGTAGTCGTTCTGCATCTCCGGAGGCACACGGTTGCGCACAAAGGCCGAGTTGGTGCCAAGCAGCAGACAGCAGAAGTAGTTGGGAATCATCAGGACGTTATCGCACGAGAAGGAGGAGGGTAATCGGCGCAGCGCCAGGTCGCACGCACGCGGCGTCATCAGCGGATCGACCTCGGTGAACACAATCTGCAAGAACTCCGTCTTCGCCTGTGAAGGCAGCAGCGAGCGACCTGTGATGAATCGCAACAGCTCGCGCTTCTCCGCAGCGGTGAGGTCTTCATCCATGCAGCGGACTGACTCCTTGCTGACGGCGCTGTGGTAGCTGTGGTGGTATCCACGCATGTCAAAGAAGAGCAAGAATTGTTCGCGAAAGGCAAAGTTGCTGCCGATGGAGTCCATTCGGCCGCACAGCAGCGTCCGCATCGTCCTCGCGCAGCACTGCGAGAAGAGAGGCGACGTGGCGAGCGAGGTGCTCTGCACACCACGGGCTACCTCCGACCAAAAGAGCCGACTCAGCAGCGCATCGCCTTGCACATTCCAGCACAGCTCATTCGCGATCGCCCGCACGACGCGGCGCAGCGCGGTGATGTGACGTGACCGAGCCGTGTTCGGACCTGTCGAGCTGCCTCGACCAGAGCGCCCCATTTCCTCCTCCTCTTTCCACGCACGCAGACCGAAGAGGTCGACGAGGCTGTCCTCGGACTGGCCGAGAGAGGCCTCTAGCACATGCTCCGTCCAGCGGTCGCCAAGCAAGGAAAGGTCTGCAGGGCGGAGTACCAGGTTTTCGATAGGAATCTGACAGGTGATGCTGCGCGCGAGGAGTCGAAAGGCCAGCGGGGCGAGCGGGGACTGAAACGCCACCTCGTTCGCCAGCGTGTTGCCGAGAAGCCAGCCGACGGTAAATGGTATGTTCGCGTTGCGGCTCGCATCGACTTCCATGTCATACTGCGCGTTGCTCCAGGCGTAGGCGGTGTCCTCGGCGACGCGGAACGGCGGCCGGGTGCGGCGGTGGTGTGTGAGGGCTGAGATACGCTGGGTGTGCCAGTTCCACGCCTCGCTTCCGGCGGCTATGTTGAAGACAACGTACTGAATATCTTCCCCGTTTGTCGTGCCCGTCGTCGCCGCGGCCGTCTCGCCCTCACCCCCATTCTTACCCTCGACAAACACAGGCAAGCTTCGCGCACTGTTGTACCGACGCGGTTGTGGCGTTGAACAGGTGCTCGTTCCGCCATCGACGACACCAATGACAGTGAGTCGCTGCTCTGTTACGCACTTGGGCCCACGCGCGCAGTCTGTCGCGTCCGACGTCCGCCTCGACGCGAGCCGGCTGGCCTTGTGCGACTTCGCCCCGCTTTGGCTCACTGGCTGCGAGGCATCGCTGACGACAGCCTTGGGCCCTGAAGACTGATCCTGCCGCGCGCTGGCCGACGCCAGTGCAGATCGTAACAAGGGCGGCGCATCAGCGACAACCTCACCCCCGTTGCGAGCCTCATCTAACGCCAAGGCGGTGAAGAGGGAGCGACGACGATGGCGCTCTTTCACGGCGACTTCAAGAGGGGCACTGAGAGGCAGGTCGTTGTCATTCGGTGCGACGAGGGAGATGCTTGACACCGAGCTGTGCTCATCGTTATGGCTGCTTCCGGCCCCGCTGCTGTTGAAGCTGCTCTCATTCGATACCTCGCTTGCTGCGGCTACGACCACCACGGACGACTCGTTTTCATTCTCAGGGAAGGTCACGGCGCCGCGGCTGCTCGGAGTGGCACGCACCGGATGCGGTTTGCGAGCCACGACTTGAAAAGCAATATCGTCACCGCGATGAATGTGCGCGACGGGCGGGGAGGCCCAGCGGAAGACGACTATGAGGTGATGCTTGTACGCGGCCAGGGCAGGATTGCGCGCGCGTTCTTCCGCCGTCACTGGGCGTGGCGCGTCAACGTATCGCAGCAGTTCAACCGGCGGCAAGTACTCGGATACTGCCTCTGTTGCACAGAGCTCGTAAAACTCGGTGCACACGCCGTGACCTCGGCTCACTTCAATGCCGCGATCGTGTGAGGCGAACACGGGTCGAATAACGGTACTTGTGGCCTGTGGTGCCGCCGCAGCCTTGAAAGACTCTGCGCGCTTTTCAGAACTCTTTTCCTTTTCCACCGGCGCGCTCGCCTCGCGCTTCTCCATTTCTTTTTGAAGAAGAATCGAGGTGGTGAGCAGGACACGCTCGCGCATGACGGGTGCGAGTACGAGCTCTTGTGGTGTGCTGCTCAGCATCGCGTGGACGTGGAGGAGTGCGCGTTTGCTCGGTGTGTCGAGAGCGTAAAGCGGGAAGAGATGAATCCACTCGCGCATGTCATCGGGGCATTTTTCGTACGGCAGGACACCGCAATACTGAAAGAGAACACGCCACGTCGCAGCGCACGCCCGCGCCGTCGCCACACACGCCTCATCGCTGGAGTTGGTGATGTCGAGGCCCATCAGCTTGCTCAGCATACCCAGCCGGCTAAGAGAAGCGATACGCAGGGCGGCGGCGAGTGCGACATCGTCTGTGACGTCTGTGGCGCTGCGTGTGGAGGCGAAGCCGCGGTGATCGCCGGTTGATGCAAAGGTGCTGGCGCTGGCGCTGGTGGAGGAGTTTGCGAAGATGACGCTGCCCCCTGCGGCGGCGCCGGCACGCTTGGTCGAGTCGTTCGTCGCAGTCAGCTCTTCCAGCAAGACGGCGGTAGCGCGCCGATCGTCTGCGCTGATGGAGCCGATGCCGCCCGCAAAGAGGTAAATGAGCTTGACCAAGGTAGACACGGCAATCGTCGTGACTGGTGCCTTGTCCCGCGTCTCAGCGTTCATCGCACTGAGAATGAACACGTTCGGATACTGACGGCGTATCTGCTCCAGATCCTTCGCGCACCACTCCGAGTACAAATCGCAACAGTGCGACACGAACACCTCCATGCTCTCCACGTTGAGCGGGATACCATCGGTGTCGACCGGCAGAGGCGCCGCAAGACCATCAGGCGTCGTCGAGACGGCGGCGGTGGCAAGCCGGCGAATGTCGCCGAGCCGTTTGGCACACGCTAACAGAATAAAGAGCGAGAACGACGAGAGAATGTTTGACACGTAGTTGGAGAGAATGCCAATGTGGAGGAGCAGCACCTCGGCGGAGGCGAATGTGTGGACACCGCTCAGCTGCAGAAGCCGTGCGCGATCTTCCATGGATAGGAAGAACTCGGCATTCTCCTTATGCACGTGACTGCAGCACGCGTACGGGGCGACAACGGGCTCCAGTGGGGTCAAGTACCCACCGCCGCCAAAGAGCGAGCTGAGGGAGAGCGGAAGGGCATCGACCATGCGCTGAAGGTAAAAGATCGAGTACGGTGCCGTGCGCATTGTGACCTTCTTGATGCCCTGCAGGTCAGACTCCATTTCCCGAGAGACGACGGCGTTGTCGTGCACCTTGAAGGCAGATTCCAACAAGGAGAACTCGAGCACCGCAGATGGTGACATCACACGCAGCTTCTTCGCCAGCTCGGGCATCTGCTTGCACACACTGTGTAAGAAGAACTGAAGGGCTTCATCCTTCTCTGTCACGGCGAGGAGGTCATCCACGGTGAGTCGCGTCTCCGTGTCCCCGTCGTCTAGACTCGAGAAGCGGCTTGTAGGGGAGTCTGCAGCGAACGTGGCGGTGGTGGTGCCAATGAGAGGGGGATGAGGTTGCTGGCGCAAGGCACCACCGCCTCGCACAGGTTTGCCGTGCGTGCCATGGTGCGGAGGACCACTCGCCTCCCTGTTCTTCACTTTGGTGGCGATGGTGCGGTTGGCACGTGGTGTCGTCGCGTCGGAAAGAGCAGGGTCCTGCGTCATGTGATCGGCGATGCGAAACGTCATGACAGTGTGCTGCAAGCGCACCCATTCCGGCGTGCCAGCCGGCCCGAGCGGGGAGCTTGGTGTACTCGTCACCCCCGCAGCCGCTGCAGCAGCCGCGCTTGCCCCACTCTGGCGTGACACGCGCGGGCTCTGTGCGCCAGCGCTCGTCGAGCTACGAGGGCTCAGCAGCTCCAGAAGCGTGCTCAGCTGCTCGCGTTGACCCACCACGTGGCCGTGAACAGAGTCATCGTCGCGCGGGCTGGAGGCGCCGCTGATGCGTTTTTCCGTGGGCGACGTCGGAACACCCGCAAGAGTCCACTTAGGGCCAGGTTGGCCAGCTCCAGCCAAGAGAACTTTCGACAAGTTGCCAAGCGTGGTGGCGATTGTGCGGTAGTTCTCAAGCGAGACAAACCCGCTGGCGACGCAGTCTAGTTCACCCAGCGGCATGCTCAGCTCGTACTTCAACACCATCAGCGCATCCGCATCGATGAGCGGCGCCACACTTGAGGGTGCAGGGGCCGAGAAGGAATGCCCGGAGTTGGCGTGGCTCACACGAGCGCCCACCCCATCTGGCAAGACCACCGCCGTCGCGCGATCCAGCGGAGCGACAGACGGCTGACGTGCGAAGCGGGGGAGTGGCGTGTGACCATGTTCATGCTGCGTGATGCTCAAGTTGGCGTGGGGCGGCGCGGACTGGCCCGGGCCCACGGCACCGACTTTGGCAGCAGCGGGAGCCGTTGCAGCGAGAGGCACGCGTGTCGTCTGCACCCGCGGGGAGACCGGCGCGCTCACCTGAGACGCATTCCGAGAGGGTATACGGATCGGCGTGCGCTGCGGGGCGGGGGCGGGTGGAGGTGTTGGCGTGTGCAGACTGCCGCTGCTGACGCGGGAGTGGGTGCCATCCCAGTGGCTTGACGGCTCTCCTGCGCTCTTTCCGCTCCACGAGTGCGCGGGCACAACATCGCCACCGGGGCTCTGCGAGTGTTCATTCCACAGAGCCGAAGGTCTTTTAGACCCCGCTACAGCTTGTCCTTGGCCCATGATTCAGTTCAACCAGCACGCACACTCACACGCACAGACACACACAAGTGGTAAGAGAAAGAAAAAGACAAAATTAAAGCACACACCGAAAAATAAAAAAAGAAAAACACACAAAATGAGAACCTCGAGAGGAAAACAAAAATATGTATAAGATAGAGACAAAGGTTATTCGCTACCAACCTTTTCACTAGAGACTAATTGCGGAGAGAGAGAGAAAGAGAAAGGAGAGGTGCGGCTGACCCTTTCCCGCAATTGGTCCACTTTGTATTGGCCGTAACGATCAGGCAGAGTTTTCTCGGAGCGCACTCGTCACTAAAAGTCGCATGACAACCACAGCAATTAAATGGAAAGATATGTATATATATATAGAGAGAGGGAGAATATTTGGAAGCGCCCATTACTGAGCAAAGGTCAAGAAAGACCGGGTGCGACAACGCAGTCCGACGGCATTACGCCGCAAACTGCTGATCTTCAGATGACATGCTCTGCACTCTGCGAGCCTGTTTCGGAACAGGAGGATTATTGAAAAGGTCTTTTCCTCTCGTCGACAGCGTATCAGTTCTCTTCTCAGAGACGGACAGAGAGAGAGAGAGAGACGATGCTCCGTGTGTAAATATGAAACCCCTGCACTGCCATTTGTGGGCGATGGGATCAAAAGGAATCACGGACTGTGGAAATCATCATTGCGAACGTAGAGAGACTCTTTTTTTTTTTTAAAGCATTTGCCTTGAACAGCATGTGCGCAGATAAAGACGTGATAGAATGCGGTGAGAGTAAAAAGAAAAAGAGAGAAAACAATAATGGCAGCAATGAACGAACGAACCCCCCTTACCAGCCGTGGTATTTGCGTGCGCGCTTGTGTGTGTGTGTGTTAGAGAGACATAAATGTGTGCAGGGGGTAGTGCCTAAGTGTGTGGTATTACGGAGAGATCACACAAAGGATAACAAAACAAACACAGAGAGAAAAGACAAAAAAAAACCAGCCGCACCAAGAAAGGCTCATGACAACGCGAACTAACTATATCACCATTATACATGTTTGTCTGCCACGGAAACTGGAGAGAGAGAGAGAGCCAGAAAAAAAAAAGAGAGAAAACCAAGAATCCACAGCAATCACGCAAAGGGTACAGATTCGGGGAAACAAACCAAAAGATGATGAACTGATGTGACTCAACGAAGAGGGGAAAAAAGAGAAGCAGTGGCGGAAATCAGGCTGGC